>JAODAL010011157.1:0-101327 GCA_025379985.1 Phyllomedusa bahiana | reverse complement strand
AATCAATGGCGCTTTAAAATAAATAATAATAATAAAAAAGGGAAATGGGTATTGTAGAATCTCTGGTGGCTAATTGGTGAGCACCTGAATAGGGTGTGTACCTAACATGATATAAAAGGAAATGAGCTAGACCACATGTGATCAGACCTCTAATCCCTGATGAAGCCAGGTTAGCTGGTGAAACATGTTGGGGAGGTCAGGCATGAGATTTTAATTTGTGATTTCTCACCTCTTTCTACAAGTGTCACCCTCTGCAGCGGGTGTCACAAGGAAGCCTTATATGTTTAATGTCCATCAGATTAGGGATGACTGCCGAAGTAGGATGCTTTGGATCCCTTATTGGAGTTAGTAAATCACTGTATATATAAGGTTCCCCTGTTAATAGGTGGTGTTCCACCAGATTTGATAATAGAAAAGGAGCTATTCCTTCACAACTAGAAATGGATAAATTTAAAGGTTAGAAATCAGGTTTTTAAAAAGTGTGTATAGAGGTTAAGTGTTATACATAATAAAAATTACGATTTAGTGCTTTATAGATTGAGAACTGATAGAGTTTAAGTTTGCCTACGGCAAAATAATAAATATAGTGATTAAAAGTCACTCTTTGTTCTCTTGCGAGATTCCTATCTTTTTCGAGACTATTTGACACTTAATAGACACGTATTGCAAAGCGACTTGTTTCTGAAAGATCTTTAACATGAAAAGCTATCCTTGTAGTGAGACAGCCCCTTTAAGTCCCCTTAAAATGAATGCACATTAGAAAAATACCCAACTTTGGGAGACCGATGATTTAGAAAATATTCCCCCCCCCCCCCCACAGGACAACCTCTGAGGCTTTTTAATACAGTATTTTTATTGTGGAACAGTTACATGAAAGGCCTACCAATTTCGTATGTCTATGTCAATACATAAACTGTAGCATAAACTAGGTTTAATTACAATTAGCTTTATTCAGCAGTGAGTTGGGTTAAAAGACATTTTAATACTGTTTAAGAAACAAAGATGACATTCTGGAGGATCACGGAAGATAAAAAATAACCTTCACAGACTGCAAAGAACAGTACGTTATGTTGCATAAAGCCCTTTAACCAACTAAGCATGTACATGTAATTATTCCATTAACATGTAAATACATTTCCCCTAAAAGGGAGAAAAACAAAAAAAATAAAAAAAACCCGGGGCCCCTTTTTTTTATCCGGCCCAATTATAAAAGACGGGCCCGGAATGCATTTGGGAATATACGATCCTCTCGGTTTTTGCTTTTTATCAGTCGGGAGGGCTTCTCCCCACGGCAGGGTTTTCAGTCGGTTTTGCAGACAGTTTTCGGATTTGAAAAAAAAAAAAAGAAGAAGGATGTAATCCGACTGTAAACCTTTTACATTGATTTAAATAAAAATCCGTGCACTAGTCCCCATTTTACACAAAATTTTTCCGGCAAAACTTTTTTTTACACGGGGCCGGTTTTTCCAAAAAAACTTAGAACATTTTTATTCTTCCACCTGGTTTTCAGGCAGAACATGTGAGCGTGAAGGGGGACGGCTTAAATCTGCAAACCGCAGACAAAAACCATCCTGTTATATACAAAAAAAAAAAAGAAGAAAAAATACGGGGGGGAAAAATCAGGCCCATGAGGCACCCATACTGGGGGCCCAAAAAAATTTTGATCTTTTTAAGGGGAAACCTTTTTTAACCAGAAGGAACCAAAAAGTCACCGACAATAGTCAGCCTGGTCAGAAGTTTTTCTTTAAAGTGAACGGGGGCGGATTTCTTAAAAGAGGTGTTCCCTTCTCAGACATTCATGGCATACAGACAGGATATACCGTAAGTATCTGACACAGGCGTAACTACCGGGGTAGTAGGGGTAGCAGTTGGGTCCGGGGGCCCCTAAGGTTAGGGGGCCCTGCCCCGGGGGCTGCTAACCCGGGGTCCGCTACCCCGGTAATGCCGCTCCTGGCCCCCCGGCAGTGAACTTAACAGTTCCCCGCGGCAAAACAGGGGGCTGAGGGGCCCGGGAAAAATTCTGCCTCGAACGCCCCCCGGGGGCTCCGGCCCGAGCGTTCAGAGGAGCGCTTTCCTTGGGGATAGCAGAAAATGAGCCCCCGATCGCTCTTCCCCTCCGGCCCCTCTGTGATCCCCCGGGCGCCGCGGGGACTTTACATCATTTTTAAGATATTTTAAGATATTTGTGTCTAAATCGCAGGGACAAGGGGCGGGAGAAGTCATCATGATGGCGACCGGGGGGGGATGTAAACAAAGGGGAAAGTCCAAAGACTTGTCGAGAAAAATTTACCCCGTAGTCACAAGATGAACACCTGTAAAACACTTATAAGTCTACCGAGCCTGTGTAAACTGGTGTCCCACCACTAAATGGCCTGTATGGGGTAATATAAAAAGTCTGTAGGACCTGTGCACACGGTTTTCCTACCACATAGGTGACTGTTTGGAGGTAATAACAGTCTGCAGAGCCTGTGTCACTGTGTCTACCACAGAGGCACTGTATGGGGGTAATAACAGTCTGCAGAGCTGTGTAAAAGGGGTTCTCCCCAAAAATGGCACTGTATGGAGGTATTATCAGCGTGCGCCTTTACACTAGTATCCACTATATGGCACAAATGGGGTACTTTTGTCTGGGGTACTGATAGTAATAGTGTGGGGGGTTATTATTCAGCCACTAGTGTAATTTGGGGTCAGTTCGGGCCCCGTAAACCCGGTCCATATGTAGTAGTTTTATTGGGTAATGTTGGTTTTGGATAGTGGTTTGTTTGGTAGCAATATAAAGTGGATTAGGGTGAGGTTTTTACCCCTTGTTTTATCTATATTTCAACAGCAGCCCTGGTAATGGTATGGCGGGGGGTGGGGAGGGGGGGGGGGAGGGGCCCCACCCAAAAAAAAAAGTTTGTTTTTGGGGGCCCGGCTTTTAGTTATGCCCCTGGTTCCGATATGGGTGCGGGTCACTTCCCCAATCGAGAGGGCCCCCTAAGCTAGAAATATCCCCAAAAATTTTTGAGACGGGAACACCTTCTTTAAAACATACTTACCAACTCTCCTGGATTATACAGGAGGGTCCCCTCTGCTGTAGGGGGAAGGGAGTTAAAGACCGTGGGGTGAGAGTAACATTATACAACGCTGCCTCAGCGCTACTGGCAATAATATAAAACTCACCTGACTAGTCACCTGCTCTCTGCTCCTGCTTTTATTCCCTGCCTCCTTCCTTCGGCAAAACTCAGTATCTCAGTCCTGCTGCAGGAAGAAGACTGAAGATGATGCCTCGCAGGTAACAGGAGTGGGCCAGAAGCCTGAGTAGATAGTTACTGTAACTAACTACTCACCAGCTCCTGGTCTGCTCCCATTCCTGGGTGACCTCTCCTGTCTCCTTCCTTACCTCTGCGGAAGAAGACAGGAGACAGACCCTACGAGGCAGGAGTTGACCCTTTGCCCCCCTCCCCCCCCCCCCCACGTGTCTTGCACCTTGCGACTACAGGAGGAATGCCACAGGGGGGCAGGAGACAGGCTCCAGGGAGTTGTCCACTGCAGTGTGCTTCCTACCTTGTTGCTTAAGTCTCACACAGATTTCCTGGATGCTGGATAGCCTATTCAGCATCTAGGAAAGCTGAGTGACACTCAAACCACCAAAAGTGGTACCTAGTTTTCCTATCATGGAAGGCTGGGTGTTTCCTGTGAGCAATAGCCGTCAGCCAGCTTTGCATACGTATAATGTTTATATTTATTTAGAGGTTTCCCTCTTCGACTACTTCAGATTCGGTGGACTATGTCAAATTTTTTTTTAAGTAAAATGGATAAAAGACAGCTGTTGTCGGGGAGTGCTTACTTAAAAATTTTTTTTTTTGTTTAGTGGCCACAGTTTTTTTACCATTCATTTCCAGTGTTAGTAATGGAGGCTTCTAACAGAAGCCTCTCCAGTCTTATCACTCGGGCTTGGTGTCAGCCAGCAGTGTTTTTTGTCATCTCAAGGCTGATACTATTACCCCAGTACCCAATGTACCAGGAAAACTGGGTTACCATCAAAAGCGGATCCTCTAATGTGATGGTCCATTTCTGGGATGACTGGGGGCTGGTATTTTTAGGGTGGGAAGGGGCCAGTATCCATGGACCTTCCAATTCGGAGAGTATCAGGCTGATAGTATGAAAAATGGGGGGACTGCGTGAATTTTTTTTTCTGAAAATTATTTATTTTTGAGAATCTAAACATAAGCATCCACTGAAATGATTACAGTAGCTGCCCATTTATAGATTCTCAATAAATAAATGATTTGTGAAAAAAATAAAAGACGTTTGATTCCCCCCTGCCATTGTTCATAACCAGCCAAGGTAAAACTGACAGCTGCAGCCTGAAACTATCAGAATGGAAAGATCCATGGATATCGCACCCTACCCATCCTAATAATACACTCCAGCAGCCACCCCAGAAATGGACCATCACATTACAGGGTCTGCTTCCTATGGTAAACCAGCCCTTTTCCAGTATGCCTAGGGCATTGAGAACTGGGGTAATAGTGACAGGACGTTAGTGTCTTGGGGTGACAAAAACCACTGACGCCAGACACCAAGTCTGAGCGATAGTAATTGAGAGGCATCCATCAGACGCCTCCTGTGCTAACACTGGAATTAAATGACAAAAAAAAAAAAAAAAAAAAAAAAAAACCACACAAAAAAACTTGAAATAAACACTCCCTGACATCAACTCTCGTTGACCGTTTTATTAACAAAATGAATATAATAAGTCTGACATAGCCCAAAGGGAAAACCTGTTTAAAAACACTACAAAAAACAGTACTAAACTCCATCCTTCGCACCCTCTGAAGATCATGTCTGTGGCTTATCTTATGGGGTTGCAGGGTATGGAGTTCAAGCTGCACAATATGATTTGGGGGGGGGGTGGGTGGGTTTCCGACCATAGCCACAGCAATATCTCCAGGGCGATGGTCCTCTGCCGCCCAAGGAGATTGTGCCTGAAAGCTGTGCCCCGTATCCCCCTCTCCAATGTCTCCCTACTATTGAGTTAGACATCCTAGTGCCAACACAAAATACAACCACCTATCATCACATAACCCCCCCACCTCCATCTATTACCCCACAAACTCCCTACCACCTTCACCTATTACGTCAAAGCCTCCTTACCTCTACCTATCACTCCATAACCTCCTCACCTCCACCTATCATTCCATGTGGCGTTTGTGCAGAGGGGGAGCACAGGTAAGGAACAGCTAAAAAAAATAAAATAAATAGTATTCTAAGAGGATGTTCATACGACATATTGTGGTGTGCACTTGTACATGCCACAATGCGGTGTTCTGAGCTACTGCAATGATTTTACACAGCACTTGAACAATGATTTTACCATATTTTGGATTTTGGTCGTTTATTCAGCGGATTCAGTATTTTGAATTTGCTGAATATCCAACGGCACCCTGTGCTGTGTAGCCTCAATAGCAATAGATTTTTACTGAAGGTTTACAAAAATAAAAACCGTCAGGTGGAATATAGATCATTTTGTATATTCTGCTGGACCGCTGTCAGATTCCTGTACAGCCCATGTACTGGGCCACCGGGAATATGAAATCTGACCACATTTTTGTGTGCAAAAACCATGCAAAAAAATGGCGGTGCGGCAGCATTTTCAAATTGCTGTATAGACATAGCCTAATGTGTTCATGTGCAAAAAATTCTGCAGGGATGAGTCGCCATGATGGTCTAGACAGTATGGAGAAGAAAAGGAAAGAAAACAACTCCAATCATTGAAGAGGTCTCCTGTATGTATCTCTTGGATGTAAATGCACTGTAAATCACTTACATGTCTACAGATCCTGTGTACACTGGTATATACCATTATATTGTCACTGTATGGAGGTAATGTACAGTCTGTAGAGTCTGTGTACACTTGTACGTACCACTATATGGTCACTGTATGGGGATAGTATACAGTCTGCAGAGCCTGTGTACAACTGGTATCTACCACTATATGGTCACTGTATGGGAAATATACAGTTTGCAGAGCCTGTGTACAACCACTATATGGTCCCTGTATGGAGGTAATATACAGTCTGCAGAGCCTGTGTACAACCACTATATGGTCCCTGTATGGAGGTAATATACAGTCTGCAGAGTCTGTGTACACTGGTACGTACCACTATATGATCACTGTATGGGGATAATATACAGTCTGCAGAGTCTGTGGACACAGCTGACTAACACTATATGGTCCCTGTATGGAGGTAATATACAGTCTGCAGAGCCTGTGTACAACCACTATATGGTCCCTGTATGGGGATAATATACAGTCTGCAGAGCCTGTGTACAACTGGTATCTACCACTATATGGTCACTGTATGGGGATAATATACAGTCTGCAGAGTCTGTGGACACTGCTATCTACCACTATATGGTCCCTGTATGGAGGTAATATACAGTCTGCAGAGCCTGTGTACAACTGGTATCTACCACTATATGGTCACTGTATGGGGATAATATACAGTTTGCAGAGCCTGTGTACAACCACTATAGGGTCACTGGATGGAGGTAACATACAGTCTGCAGAGCCTGTGTACACCGGTATCTACCACTATTTGGTCACTGTAGGGAGGTAATATACAGTCTGCAGAGCCTGTGTACATCGGTATCTACCACTATTTGGTCACTGTATGGAGATAGTATACAGTCTACAGAACCTGTTTACACTGTTACCTACTCTATAAGGTCACTGTATGGATGTAATATTGGTAGAAGTGTAATGGTTTAGGTTCAGGCACAGTTTGACAGAATCTCTCATTTATGCTGAATAGGTTATTCAACATCCAGGAAAACTGGGTGACAGTAAACCCCTCAATTAGGTTTGTTTTAGAGCCGTTACACAGTTGGGTGCATTGGGCGTGGTCTTTTGTAAAGGGTGTGTGGCTTCATACAAAAACTGTGTGGTTAAACAGCTTTAAATCTCCTTGAAGGCCACTTTCAAAAGTCGGCAAGTATGTCATTAACCCCTGAAGGACACTGGACATAAACCTATGTCCAAGTGTTGGTAAGGAGCTCCACGATCCCGCTACACAGCGAGCAGGTGATGGCTGCTCACTGCAGCTAACACCCGCCAGTTACAGTGCAGGATGCAGCTGGCACCATCCCGCGCTGCTTAACTCTTTAGACGCTGTGGCGAAATCTAAATGAATGAGAAACTGTGCTGTGCACCATTCCTTAGTCCGATCGGGGCCCCCACGACGAGATCACTTAACATGGCAGCTAGAAACCTTCGCCACCATGTTTTTTGTTTAATTACTTCCTGTCCCAGGCAGGAAATAGTGAAACTGCTATCTTTGTACACCCTAATGCATTGTATAGACAATGCATTATGTTGTATAAATGATCGTGCCTCCAAGGGGACTTGGAGTAAAAAAGTAAAAGTAAAAAAGTAAAGTAAAAAAATAAATAATATTAAAAGTTCAAATCAGCCTCCTTCCGCCATTTTGCAAAGAAAATAAGAACTTACACATAATTGGTAGTGCTGCATCTGAAAGTCAGATTAAAACATAATTTATCCCGCACGCTGAATACTGCAGAAGAAAAAAAAATTCCAAATACCAAAATTGCATTTTTTTTTGTCATTTCACGCTCCCTAAAAATTGGAGTAAAAGTGATAAAAAAAGTCGCATTTATTCCAATCTTGTACCAATAAAAGTACACAAAATGCAAAAAATATGCACCCTTACTCAAGTCTGTAGGTACAAAAAAGTGTTTGGTTGCAGAAAATGGCACCACGGCGCAAATTCCAAATTTAGAAAATGTTTTGATTTTTTTTTTACGGTACCAAAACATTATCAAGAACCTACATGTTTGGTGTTGCCTGAATCACATCAACCTGTAAAATACAGATGACGTCATTTATAACGAAAATTGAACGTCTTAATAGAAAAACACTGCAAACTTTTTTTCACTTTTTGAATCACATAGAATTTTTTGCGGTTTCCCAGTATATTCTATGGTACGGTGAATGACACCATTGGAAAGTACATTTTGTGCCACAAAATAAAAGCCCCCATTTGTCTAAGTAAGTGAAGAAATAAAAAAATAAAAAAAAGTTATGGCTCTTGGAAGGCGGGTAGGAAAAAAACTAAATGTGTCAACCAAGAAAATGCAAGATCCTTAAAGGAGTTGTCTCATTACGAGCTTTCAGCCTGTCAGTGTCCCTGGTAAGTTGAACTGAGGGGCGTGCTTCTTGGTCTGTCTCTTCTGCTCCCTCTCCCCCCTCCCATCAGCCAACAGGCAGCTACGTAAATACTATACCGGGGGGGGGGGAGGGGGTTTGCTCTCAGAGTTCACCCTGTGTGTGCCTGCCTAGGTCTGTTTGCAGAGAGGGCTGATCTATGATGTGAAGTGGTGTGCTAATAGAGCAGAGGGGATGCATGGTTCCTTATCCCCTGCTTGCTTACAAGTCTCCACATCTCCAGCAACAAAAAGGGGAGTGTTACATACTCAGGATGTGTCCCTAATACAGGAGAACAAAAAGTATTCACATGCCCCCCGATCTGTAAAAGTATTAGAATAGTCACAGTTCCAAAGACATATCATGATTATAGTAACAGACAGGGTCACTGCTGTCACATCTATCTGTGTAGAGAGCAGGAGGAAGCAGGCACACACAGGGTTAATCCAGGCAGCATGGACACAGACGCCAGAGTCCTCCTCCCCCTCCTTCCACTACAGAAGCATTCTGTGCGGGAGGGGCTCTCTGCTCCGACCTGTCTTCAAAGGTGATGAGTCATTCAGACCTGACAGCCAGTAAGATAAGGATCAACAGGTCAGCTGCTATAGAGATCTGAGAAGCTGATGTAGTAATACTAACAGGGCTAACTCAAAATCAGTAGGACATTTGTAATGAACATATATTGCAAAGCTGCTTGTTTTTTAAAGATCTTTAAATTAAAACCCAATCATTGTAGCGAGACAACCCCTTTAAGGTGTTAAAGGGGTTATCCAAAAGAAATTAAAAAAAAAAAACACAACACCACACACACAAACACACCTTACATATCACCCCAGTTGTATTAAAGAGAACCTGTCACAGATTATGCCCCCCTTGCTGAGGACAGCACAAGCAAGTGTCAGACCTGCTGTTTCCAGCACTGTGCCCCTTATTCTGTAAGATGCTGTAGTTTTTGTGTATTTAATGCTCAAATCTGCAGTTTTCAGCCAGAAGAGTCATTTGAAGAGTCATTCAAAGAGTAATTTTTTTTAAACCCTGCACAACTGAGGCTAGCTCTGCCCACCTCAACTGATAAACCTATTACTTTGAAGAGGTAGAAATGTGAATTACTGTCAGTGGGCGGGGCTAGCCTTTAGTGGGCGGGGCTAACACCTGCTCATGAATAAGATTTGAGGGGTAAATGCTCTAAAACTGCAGCCTGTTATAGAATAAGGGACCTGTGACTATGAGACAGGTTCTCTTTACATAACACAAACACATAATGGATCCAGTGTTTTTAGCCAGCACAGAACTATGGGAGCCAATCAGTGTCCTTAGCAGTCACGTGGTCACTTGTCATCTCATTGATATGACCGCTCACAGGGTATTCACTTCCTGTGATGTCCTCAAAGCGGCATGTTACTGCTGAAGCCACTGACTGACTGCAGTTGTCCTGTGCTGGCTGGAAATAAACAATGACAGGACTGACCACGTCAGCTTCACTGCTGGATTGGTAGGGGATTAGAATGAAGTAATAGGTCTCATTCACATAACTCATTCATAATAGGGTATGCTGCACTGTGCGCCATATTATGAAGGTAATCTCCAATACAAGCAGTGGTGCCTCCTGGAGACAATGTAGTGCTTATGGGGCAACATGGAATGGTATTCACAGTTAACCACCTTCCAGGTGTATGTAGGGAATACTCTCCCAAGTCATCTGGGACACTCTCAGGAAAAAAAGGAGGAGGGGGCCTGTCAGGGCTCCTTGAAAAGTTTCCAAGTTTTCTAGGTCAGCTGCTCAAAAGTTGTGCCTGCACCATCTGCAGCAGTAGACTGTATTTTACAGCCAGGCCTCTGCTGCAGTGGCTGTGAGTGGAGCTAGCTCCGATCCTGGCATTTCAATCCCATAGATGCCATGGTCAGTAGCGGCTATGGTTTATAGGTATTTTGGAAGCTCACATAGAAGAGAATGAGGATAATGGCCGAATGTGATCATTGGGTAATGGATGGACGCCATGGCAGTCAAATGCCAAAAAATGACCTCCAGGTCTGCCACGCATGAAACCTATTAGGCCCTGTCAGAGACCTATAATAAGCATAATACATAGCACTATTGTAATGTATTGTTGTGTATGAATATAGTGGGATAAAAAGTAAAAACAAAAATAGAAAAACAGTTAAAAATTTTAAAACATATAAAAATAAAATACACACAAAAACAGTTTTCCTAATGGTTTCCCCAATCATTACAAAAAAATTTAAAACATACGCATAAAAGGTGTTGCTGTGTGATCCAGTCTTTACCATCATCATCTTATTTAATCCATACATGCCAAATCTCCTAGAATGTCCTAGAGATTCTTGCTCAGAAGGGAAACCTTCTGGACTCCTGGGACAGCTGGCAAGTCTCCCGCAGCTTTTTTTTAATAGCAATGTTACCTGGGTAAATCATCATGAGATGCTGCCCTGACATTTGTTACAGAGGGATTGTGCTATAGCTTGACTAGCTGCAAAGGACAATTGTTTGCTTTCCTGTCACCAACTTTTCCAAAATGCTGGATAGGCTATGCAACATCCAAGAAAGCTGGGTGAAGTCACATTCTCAAATCAGCTTTCCTCCACCACTGTCAGATAGTTGTGAAATGAGTTGTGGGGTCTGTGTAAAAGGGGTGCGTCATGTAAAATGGGGTATGTGTTTTCTGAAAATTAGGGAACAGTGCACATAGCGTGCTTCAACTCAATCTCCCTGGTGGCCGCTTTCAACAGTTGGCAAGTATTAGGTAGGGTAGGACTGTATGTTTTGGGTTGAATACCCATGGCATAGCCTTGGGCTTGGAGCCTGTATGGCAGGGTACAGAAGCCTCCATGTGCTGCCATACTGGTTCTAACAACAACAGATTTTCTTCCCTACAAGTAATGCTTCTGGGGAGAATATCTTTATACCTATAACACCAGCTGGAGCTTAGCACAAATTTTGAATCTGAAATCAAAGGTGTACGGTAGAGGCTCCATGCACCTCTATGGCAACCCCATTACAGCTCAATGCAAATTAGATGAATAATATGGCCATGTGCATTGTCAGAAAACTTCTACACTCACATAAAACCATTCTATCACACTAGGTCATGGAATTGCAACTAAAACATTTCTGAAACATATTGTAAAAGGTTCACACTGCTCTTTAAATATCAAGCTTTTGAAGGTACCAAGAGTGAAGAGGTGAGAACAAATATTTAGATTCTTTTAGATTTTTTTCTTCCTTTCTCATAGATGAACAACTTTCAAAACCAGAATTTGACGATTATCAGAGAAGGAAAAAGCCAGATCATCAGATAAGAGCCGCTTAACATAATAAAGCACAACTCCTCTTGATTTAAGAATGTCTGAAGATTACATGATGGTTGAACAAGTTCTAAGAATGCTGAGGGGCGTTAAAGGCTTCAAAACAGAGATTAGTGAAGTTAGTCGGCCAGGACACTTCAGTGAATGGCACCTCCCCCTCTACAAGAACACGTCACATAGGTCTAGTCTTGTCCGTTTGACCAGAAACACATGTCCACCATGTTGAGTAACATTTACTGAGGTCTTGGTTAACACAACAAATTGATAAGTGCAGCCAAGCATTTCATGTCATTCATCAGACAGCAGCATATTTAATTGACAAGCGGCTAATACATCAGGAAATCCATGACTAGTGATGTTATCACAATGATCAACGGGCCTTGAATTAGCATGTAGGGACAACGTGCTAAATTCCAGTTCAAGAGGATATGGCTATAGGTGAGTAACGCGGGTAGTGGGGTGGTTAGGGCTATCGAAAAACACCAAAAATACAAGCAGAAATATTACTGGTTTGCACAATTGTCATACACTAGTGTGCTTATTTTTTTATTTAAAAACAGGGACCTGAATTTTTTCCCCAATTTTCAAAATTTTTGGTTTTTTAAAACCCCAAAAGTTTTGTGACCAGAACTAATAATTATTTAGCATTTTTACATGGCCCCTCAGAACTTAGCATCAATACAGGTAGGGGATCAAATCCATAGGAAACTAGGAACTAGGCTGATGTGCACTGAATGGATGTGTATATCAGAAGCTGGTGACAACAAGTGGTGAGCAAATAAGTCCCTGTTTGGTTCAACAGGGTTTTTTTCCCTTCCCCAAACCCTTTATTGTAACAGGGGGCCGTAGGGGGTGAAAAGTCAAATTTTTTTTCCCCTGGTGGATAAGAGAACAGTAAATAAATTATTACCCAATCTGGAAATTTTTGGTTGCCCCCAACAAAAATGGAAAACAATTCAACGGGGGTTTGCCAAAATTAATGGGGTTTTCCCTTCTCCATCCCCTTTTGGGGCCGACATGCCCAAAAAGTGGCATATCTATGCCTTTTTAGGGCTTTAAAAATCAGTGAAAAAGTGGAAATGAAATTCGAATTTTTTCTAAAACGGGGTTTCAGGTACATTGAAATGAAAAGTTAATGCCCCAAAACGGGCATGCGTCAAAAAAGGGGCCGAAATTGCGAAAGGGTCGCAGCACATAGCATATCATTGGTAGTGTAGGTAATGCGCCTATCGAGGCCCCATTGCCCGACAGAGGGCTAAACTAAGTAATGCCCTCAATAGGGCATGCGCGGCGGGGGCGCCCGGCGAATTATAATTAGGTGCATTACAAAGTGTCGTGCCCCGGGGTTAATGCGCCTAGTTTTGGTGTAAAGACGGTTTTTTTTACACCAAGAATATGGCAAACAAAAGTGGTTTAGACGCCCAAAAAAGACTTTGAAAAAATCTTGGGAAATCCCCGGCCATGGGAAATTTGGGTTGTTGTACCCCACCAAACCCCCCAAAAAAAATTTTGGGTTTAAGGGTTTGCTTTAAGCTATGGCCCGCGTCATTGCAGAATTTCAAATAAGAAATCACACATTCCTTCTATTTTTCTGTTGTGCGGATGTTGTATGAAGTGTGGCAAGAATCTTTATTTGGACGTGCAATCAGGACCATTTTTTCCATTGGGCACACTAGGCAGTTGCCAGAGGGTTCCCAAAAAGAAAGGGGCCCAAAGGGGGTATATGTATGTTTAGGAAACGAAAAATATTTCCTTGGATCCCCTTTGGGTTTGGGGGTTGCTTTAATTTTAAATGTTTGTGGGGTTTTTAAAGGGTGTGGGAAACGTTTAAAAAAAAAGATGGGGGAAGGGAGCCAAAGGCTCCCTGCTCTGTAAAATTAGTCTTGTAGGCTGAAAGGGGCTGGGGGTTTCCCCAGTCTACAGTGTTTGGGGTGGTAGAGGCAGGCATATGGATGTCTAGTGGGGGGGGGCCACTGCAGTGTTATGCCCGGGGGCCCTCATGCTGTTAAGACAGCTCTGAATGGAACCGCGATGAAAAGTCCATTGTGTGAACAGAATCTTACTCCTTAAATATAACTGAAGATCTGCCTTTAGTAATATTCACAGAGTCAGACAGTAAATATTGAGGGTACACCAATAATAAAATCTATGACAGAAGAATAAAACGATAGTGGTCTATCCAGATTCCTGCACATCCATTTCAAGAACGTTTTTTACCAAATATAGCTAAGGTTAACTTGACAACCATGCTGTTAATGATTATGAGCTCTTTTACATTGACAGCCATCGGTATGAGCTGCAGAGAGATGTAGAACAGAGAATACTGAACGGCCCTATGCTTATAGGTGCAGTAAGGTTCTACACAAGTACCTGTGCATGGATTTACATAGGTGTGGCATACATAGTTCTTAAAGCTAATATATGGGCAGGAGATAAAGTGGACAAGGATAAGGATGTAATAGAAAGGTGTCAGAACACACAGTGCAGTACAGATTGTCGACAAAGGACACAAGAGCATCAGAACTAGACCATGGAGAACTGGACCATGGAGCAATGGAAGAAGGTGGCCTGGTGGTGAAACATGGGTCTTTTACCCCACGTGAGGGTTGGGGTTTAGAAAGTCATTCCGGAAAAAGATGATTTGGGGAAAAATATGGAAGGGAAAACAAGTTGTGAGGGATGTGGGCAATGTTCTACTGGAAACCTTCCTTGGCAACATGTTGCTTTTTCTATCACACCTAAACATTGTGTTTCCCAATAGCATTGCTTCCCAAAAGGATAATAACATACTACATTTTTTCAGAAATGGTATGAGGAATATGTCATAGGTTTAAGGTCATATCTACACAGCTCTGGTTTCTGGTTGGATTTTCAGTGGATTCAGTAGAATTTGCAGAAAATCTGACTGCAACCAATACCCCATAGACCGTGCTGTAGTCTATTTTCGAAGACATTTTAACATTGCCAGTGTAGACATACCGTAGCTTAAGGTGTTGACTTGACCTCCTAATTCCATATCTCTCAATCTGAACGGGCATCTTTCGATCACTGCCAAACACCACAGTAAGGAGTGCACTGGAGCTAGGCTTTTTTTTTTTTTTTTTTTTACTGGAGGCAATGATTTCAGTCATAACCTTTTATCTAAATACCATGGCTATAGGTACATGCATTGTAACGCACCCATCTATTTGTGACTCTGGTCTGTATGACAGCTGCAACACACAAACCTATCAAAGTTCTACTGAACTTAGATCTCATTCTGATTGTTGCCGGAGCCATAGCACAGACATTAGACACAGAAGATAGAATATGCCATAGATGTCCAAAAGGTCAGTTTCCCACCTGGGCCTTTGAAAGTCTCTGTGCAAACTGGAGAGGAGGTCGAGTTTTCCCCAGGCTCTCCCTTCTGTCCGTGGTGTGCCGGCTGATTTTTGAATCCCCCTGAAATGAATGGAAAGTGTTTTGGGAAGTGCAACCTCCCTCTGTTTTTCAAAAGATATACAGGGGGCTGGTAAAGAAAGGGTTTTGGTCCAGTGATGGGATTGCCCCCTATAGACATTAATGACTTATCCTATTGGTTTCCCAGAAGTGTTTGGCATGAGAATACTCCTTTACGACCTAGCTGGTACAGATAAGTAACAAACCTGTGTGACCCCATATCTTACACAGAGGAACACAAGTATTTTACTCTATCTGGATTTCATTGCATGCCACATAACATAGGTAGAAGCGAGAATACAGACAGTTCTGCAAGCACCACACTGCAACACAAAGCAAGCTTATGGATCCATAATATGATCCCGCAGGGACACCATATGGAGCACTAAGACACATGATGTCGCCGGGTCCACGTGCCCTTAGGCAAAAACACAAAACAACTGCAAACACTGCCTCTATGTGCACATTTTACATATGATCATAGAAGAGAGTTGTCAATACAATGCAATGCACATTGAACACGCTGGGAAAAATCTCATATTGGGGGTCAGGGCAATGTGGCCTGTACAATGTAATGTACTGCCTGGTGATACTTACTCGGTACACTGAACCATTGCCCTAATCCTATTTTACTCTAAAATCAAATTCTATAGTGATAGCAGCACATTTTTGGATCTTTGGAAAATTTCCCAAGACAGGTATCTGGTGAGCGTTTCAAACCAACCCGTCTTTTTATAATTTTAAATTGTTGGTGCCTTACCCACTGCTGAGCTGGCACTAACCAGGGTGCAATTCAAATCCCATCTTATCTCCCTTCATATTTCTTTGCTATTAATTTGAATTAATGAAGTAAATAGGTGAATGCAGCACAAGGCCAGATTACAGCACAACAGTCCCAAGAGTAGGCTGGGAACTAAAAATCTGAAATACTTTTTGCTGAAAAAACTGCTTTCAAGACCTAGAACATATTGTGGAGCTTTTATTCTTTATTGTAATAGGGACAAAAATTTTATAAACCCCACTGTCACTGTTTGGGATTCTTCTGTAGAAAAAATTACAGAATAATTATTTTTTTTCAAATAACTCAGAATTTAAGGGGTTTTCTAACTCTCCCTTTTAAAGGGCTTTCCAGGACTTTTAAAAACCTCCCACTGTGCTATAATATAAAACTAAACCATACTTACCCCTCCCACCACCACCATTCCAGTGCTGCCAGAGCTCCTCCCATCCTTCACTGATGATGTCACGTTCATGGATCACATGATGCGCGCCCAATTCGGTTTTAGAAGTAATTTGCAGGGTGTGCTACAGGGGTGGGGGGCAGAGGTGCAGTCGCCCCCCGGGCCTGCCCCTGAAGGGGCAAAACCCCTTCGAATAAGAGGAACCAGTATTGAAATGGCATTTTATTGGGGGGGGCCCCTATTTCACTTTTCACGGGCCCCAGGGCTCATTACCCCTTGCAGGCTTTTTACGTGTGAACGAATCAGGGTTGATTAGCATCCTGACCCAGAACGTGACTTTATATGTATTGATGGGGTGAAGGGTAGGGAGACACTGGAGGTCTAGCAGCGCTAGAACGGTGGTGATGGGACATGTAGGAATGGGGTGATTCTCTATTTTAGCACAGTGTGAGGTTCTTTAAAGTGTTGGAAAAAACCCTTTAACATGCAGTAGGGTGCGGAGTTGGGCAAAAAAAAAAATTTTTTCCTCTGATTTTGTTCATTCCCGCAAGGGCTGCGGTCCTCTCAGTCTTTTCCCCGGGGTAGTTAAAATCATGTTGAATTTTTTTGGATCCATTTTTAACCCCTTAAACCCAAGCTGAAAAGTAGTTTAATGCCAGAACATTTTTTTAGTTTTTGCCTCCTTTCTTTTAAAAGTTTTAACTTTTTATTTTTTCAATGACCAGTTGTTAGGCCTCGTTTTTTCTGGCAAGTTGACTTTATGGGGGAATATTTAAATTCAATTTAAAAATTATGGGAGAATTTTTTTTTTTTACAATTCACATTCCAAAATTAATAATTGTTAGATTAAATTTTTACAGATTATTTGGTCGGTGGGTACCCAATATTTTTGTTTTTTTTTTTTTTGTTTGTAATGTATGCACATTTTTTATTCAATATTTATTTTTTATTTTATTATTTTTTTATTCTTTTTTTTACACTTTTTATATATTTTTTACTTTTTTTTTAATCCCATGAAGGGTGAACGGTTTTACTTTTTAAAAACTTAGTAATGTATTAGCATATTCATATATGCTAATACATTATAATCTGTGTCAGTCTGCCACGGGCAGTGATCAGGACAGCACACAGTGTGTTCCTATCAACGCCAACGGGGGACAGAGCAGTGGAAACCTTTGTTTGCGCTGCGCGGTACGGCACCGCCACAATCAATAGGGTTAAAGGACCAGGGTGCGGGTGTTCCTCCCCTCCCCGATGCTCGCAGGAGATGTTCTGGATCATGGCTTGTGTAGTATATTCCCGAATCCAAACGCCAGTTTCGTCGCCAGGCTCCGCAAACCCCTAAGGCCGATGTTCACACTGCTTAATTGCGGACGAAATTAACGCCCCGCATACGTCCCGTGCGGACTGGGGCGGGGCGGGAGAGTGAGCGGGGGGCCGGCACTTCGCCGGCCCATAGACAATCACTGCTAGCGCGGGCGGAATGCGCCACTAGAAAGTGACGTGAAGAGACTTAATCTTTCCATAGTTCTCCTATGAGAACTGTGAATTACCGTAATGAATGGGTGGGCCGTTTTCGTCCCTATTGTGCACTTCGGCGTCGTAAATTTACGGACCGAAAAACGGCCCAAACTTAAGCCGTTGTGAACATGGCCTAAGTACTCAGTCTCGCAAAAGAAGTCGCTGTAGATGAACGACCCGCACCAGCCGACGTCAAAAGACGGTGCGCGGTCGTTAAACAGTTAAATGTGTGTTTGAATCCGCGTTTCAGACCTTAAACTGACCCAAACAGGCATGTAACAATGTGCAGTGTGATTTACATTGCTTTCAATGTAAAAGATGCATCAGCATTCAGACGAGTTAACACTGATGCGTTTTACATGCGTCTTTCTGATGCGTCTTTTGGATCTGTTCATGTCAATTCTTGATCCGAAAGAAGCAGCAGGCGCCCTATTTAAAACTATAGGGTGTGATCCTTCTGCATCCATAATGCATGCAAACACGCACCTGCGCGTTGGATGCGATTTACCAAGCGCTTTTATATGGATTAATTTGGATTAAAAAACGGATCCAACACAACATGTGAACATACTCTTATTTTCTAGCTCTAACTGAAAGGAAGTTCACCTCAGTAGCAGTCATGTGACACTCCCCTATGCCACCGTATGGAAGCCTTGACTTCCGAGTGCTGACATTGCGCAGTCACGTGACCGCTGCAGTGGCGACATTCTGTGTGGCCAGAGAACTGTTATTATTCACATTTTTACCAGTGCACATACGTGTTTTTTAATCTGGGCAAAATGCGGCAGCAGAATTAATCAAAATCATGGATTTAAACATAATTCAGTTTCCTACTATTTACAAAATGTGTCTTGGATGAAATGATATTCTTTATATTTAGCACTATTATAAAGTCCCTGGTTGTAGTTATAGAAGGTTTGCTGTACCGGAGCCATTTAGAACAGGATATCAAGATTTAAAAAAAAAACAAACAAAAAACAAAAGAATGCAAGAAAATGCTCCGGGTGTTGTTTTTGGCCTTCTGCCCAATTCAAATGACTATTGTCATATTATTCAGGACGCTTGGCAACGTGACATGACATTTCCGCAATGCATTAGACAAACCTGAGAAACAAAAGCAGCAAACAAAAGCGAAAAATTTTCTTTGTATTATGTTAAACTATATGAAGGTTTACAAGTCAGTCTCCACATTAGTATCAAAGAAAGAAACCCAAAATCAGTCATAGGGCTTTAAAGGGCTTGTCCAGGAAAAAAAAAATCAAAAAAAAAAAAATCTAAAAACAGAAAGCTCCTGCCGCGCACGCAACTTTCCCCCCCTCACGCCCCCAAAAAAGCCAATACTATCCTTCCTCCAGTTTGCCCGAGTCCAGTGCCAGCGTGTCTACAGTTCCCCTTACGTTTTCATTCTTGTACTTCTGAACTGGGACGTCACGGCTGCAGCGGTCACATGCCTCTACTTCCAGCACCAATTGGATGTACAAGAATGAAAACAGAGGACTGGAGAGATGTGACGCTGGGATGGACGACTGGAGGAAGGGGAATATGGGCTCTTTTCTTATGAGGAACCTGCAGCTTAACAAAAAAAAAAAAAAAAAAAAAAAAAAAAGTTATCTGCTGTTATAGCTTTCCCAAGTAGCACTGGGGCCTGCATTGCCTCCTACTGGGTTCAGTCTTTAGTCTAGCCATTGAGCTGTAAGTAGTAAGGCCTTGTGTCTCTTTGAACCTGAAGCTTACTAAAAAATTATGAATCAGTTGACAATTTTAAGAGGTATTGTTTTACATATCTTGAGTTAATGGAAGTGGGGTTAAAGGGTTCTTCTCACCATGCTGTTTCACTTAGACCACTCTTCACGACAAGCTTCAGACTCACACTTCCTGATCAGGCTGTGGGTGGGTCTGCAGCAGTAATGGACTTATCAGTTCTGCTATTCCTAGCTGAGCATGTTCGTGTCATGACTGTAGAAGGTTTGTAAACTGTTGTGCACAAAGGCTACGGGAACTCTAAAGGTTAAAGTTGGTCTTTAAACTAATGAAAACCCAAGCTCCTGTGCTAGAGAAGACTCAGCAGGGAGGGATGTCATCATGATCGGACAAGGCAGCTGGAGCAATGAGAGCAGAAAGATGGTCGGTAACCTAGAGAGGCTTGAGTAATAAAGCATTTAGATAAAATTTCCTCTACCTCCTAAACAAAGAAAAACCCAAAAATAGCAATTTTTTTTGGGTAATATCTTTATTTTTTTTTGCCTACATGCAAAACCCTAACAATGGGGGTAAAAAAAATCTCAAAGCCGCATCTTCTCAAAATTTTTCCCACCCCCCTTTTTAAAATTAACATTGTTTTGAAGATTCATCTCTTAAGGAGTGTTTGTATACACAGTGTGGTTTTTGCAAAAAATGGCAGAGAAAAATGCCCTAATTTTCCAGGCATTATTTTATGGAAAAGTGTTTTTTTTTTCTAAGAACCCTCCCCATCCCTCACCCAAAAAAACAAAACAAAACACAGACTACAGTGCTTTTCAACCTTTTGCCACATTTCAAGCTTCAAACAAAGATATAAAATTGTAATTCTTTTCTGAAGAATCAACAACAAGTGGGCAATTGTGAAGTGGTATAAAATTTTAAAATTGGATTTTTTAAATTTTTTTAAATAAAATAAAAAGCTGAAAAGTGGGGCGTGAAAAAAAAAATTGGGCCCCCCTTAATTTAATACTTTGAAGCGCCACCTTTTGGCCGCGATTACAGCTGCAAGTCGCTTGGGGATGTCTATTAGTTTTGCACAACGAGAGATTGAAAAATTTTTGCCAATTCTTCCTTTGGGGCAGCGGAGCTCAGTGAGGTTGGATGGAAGCGTTTTTTGAGCAGCTTGGGGCTTTAGTGAGGGTTGGGTGGAGGCGTTTTTGAGAGGTTGGGGGCTTGTGAGGGTTTGGGTGGGGAGCCCTTTGTGAGCAAAAAGGGGCTCGTGAGGTTGGGGTGGAGAGCGTTTGTGAAAAGCTGGGGGCTAAAAGGGGGTTGGTTTGGGGAGTGTTTGTGAAAAGCTGGAGCTCAGTTTAAGGGTTGGGTGGAGAGGGTTTGTGGGAAAAGCTGGGGGCCAGTGAGGTTTGGAAAGGAGAGCGTTTGTGAGCAGCTGGGGCTAGTTTGGGTTTGGGTTGAGAGGTTTGTTTACGCGGGGCTCACTGAGGGTTTGGGTGGAGGCGTTTGGGGAAAAGTGGAGCTCAATTTGGGGTTTGGGGGGGAGAGCGTTTGTTTAAAAGTGGAGCTCAGTGAGGTTTTTGGGTAGAGAGCGTTTTTGAACAGCTGGAGCTCATTGGTTGGGGTGGAAAAGCGTTTGTGAACAGTTAGCTCAGTGAGGGCTGGATGGAGACGTTTTTTGAAAAGCTGGACTCAAAAGAGGTTGCATGGATTTGGGGTTTTGGGAAAAGCTGGGGCTTTAGTGAGGTTGCATGGAGAGGTTTGGGAACAGCTTGGAGCTCAGTAGGTTTTGGAGGGGGAAGGGGTTTTTGAACAGCTGGAGCTCAGTTTAGGATGGTTTGGGGACGTTTTTTGAGCTGCTGGAGCCCCCGTGGGGGTTGGATTGGGGAGCATTTTGGGAAAAGCATTTTCAAACTCTTTCCACAGAAATTTTCGATTGGATTTACTTTTGGACCCGTAACTTGGGGCCCTTCTTAAAACCTGGGGGACATTTATTTGTGAACCTTCCATTGTAGTTTTGGGTTTTTGTTGGGATCATTGTCTTTTGGAAGATTTAAAACTCCCTCCCCGTCTCAGGTCTTTTGCAGACTTCAACAGGTTTTCTTTCCCGAATTGGGCCTGTTTTTGGCCTCCATCTTTTTCCCCTCAAATTTTTAAACCTTTTTCTCTGTCCTGCTGAAGAAAAGCCCAAACCATGGGTGTGGGCCCCCCCATGTGTGAATGGGGATGGTGGGTTCAGGGTTTATGAGCTGTGTTTTCTTTTACGCCAAACAATTCGTTTTGCAATTTTGGCCAAAAATTGGATTTTTTTTCAAAATTTAGCAAAAAGCCCTTTTTTCCCCATTTTTTTGGGGTCTCCCCCGGGGGCTTGTGACCAAAAATTTTAAAAAAAAACTTTTTTTTTGGGTATCTTTGAGGGAAAAGGGTTCTTTTGCCACCTTTTTTCCCTAAAGGGCCAGATTGTGCCAGTGTACGAATGATTGTTGTTCCCGGGCGAAATCTCCCAACCCTCAGCTTTAAAATCTCTGCAGTTCATCCAGGGTTATTTATGGGCCTCTTGGCTGGGATCTTGATCAGTCTTCTCCTTGTTTGAGTTTAAAGTTTAGAGGGACGGCTGGGTCTTTTGGGATATTTTCAGTGGTCTGAAAACTCCCTTTCCAAATTTTAAAATGATCGCTTCACAAATGCCCCCCTTTGGGGGTTTTTAAAGTTTGGGAAAACTTTTGTACCAAATCCAGCTTTAAACTTTTTTCCACAAAATATCACAACCTGCCTGGTGTGTTCCTTGGTCTCAAGATGCTCTCTGCAGCTTTTAAAAAGAAACCCCGAGGGCTATCGCAGAGCAGGTGCATTTACAGGAGACTTGATTTTAAAAACAGGTGGATTATATTTATATCATCAGTCCCTTTAGGACAACAATTTGGGTCATTCAAGATCCTCCTGAACTCGAAGTGACTTGCTGCACTGAAAGTAAAAGGGACCGAATAATTTTGCAAAGCCTCACTTTTCAGTTTGGGTTTTGGGTTTTTTTTTCAAAAGTTTTTAAAAAATCCAATAAATTTTTTTTTCCACTTCACAATTTTTGTCCCACTTTTGATTTTTTCACCCAAAAAAAAAAAAAAAATTTTATTTTTATGTTTTGGGAAGGGGTGAAAAATAGCAAAAAAGGGTTTAAAAATTCAAGGGGGGCCGAATACCCTTTTGCAAGGCACTGTACATGGTGCTGTAGGGGGAATTTGGAAGCACCGTACAGTTTCTTTTTCTTTTTTTGAGGTGTTTTTTCCCTTTCTGTTGATGCTTTTTTGGGTTTGCTTTTAAATTTCCAATAAAGAGAAATTAGGAAGAAACAACATACTGTTTTATTACTGAATTTAGTAGACTTCCTACAGTAGACACCATCAGCCTGCAGCCAGCCAGTATATTCACTTTTATCTCAATCAATAGAGGGGATCTAGAATTTTATATAATAATAATAATAAAAATAATAATAATAATAAAAAAAAAAAAAAAAAAAAAAAAAACAATACGAAGTGCTGACTCCTAGAAATAGGTCTTCAAGAAGGCAAATCAGCACAGAAATCTGGAACCATTTAGGTAAAAGCTGACATTTCTATGAAAGCAGTTCCCCAACTGAAGCGCACCACTTTCCATCACCCACACAGCAATGCAGAGGACCAGGGATCACACATGGACTGCGCACAGCCTGAACAGGAAGTCAGAGTCTGAAGCTGGCTGTGAAGAGCAGGCTCAGTGAAACAGCCTGGTGAGAACACCCCTTTAAAGGAAACTTGTCAAGTGGTTTATGTCATCATATCGGAGATCAGGATGAGATAGAGGGAGAGAAGCTGAGATATGCGATATATAGGTTTAGATGATTTGGAGCAGGATTTCTGAGTAAAAGAGCATGTGTTTTTTTAGAATGCAGGTTTTTATAATTAAAAGGGGTCGTCCAGTTGAAATTTTACATTTTTAGCATACTGCTCCCATAAAAAAAAAAAAAGACCCCTCAGCTTGGAACTGCACTGTCCTCAAATTCCATCAATTTTCTGTTTTCTTCCAATCTGGATTCAAAGGCCATGTTCACACGGCTTATTTTGGGACGGATTTCAGCCGTATTGCGCGAATTACGGGTGAAATACGTCCCAGTCATTACGGTAATCCACAGTTCTCAGTGAACTATGGGTTCTGTCTCCTCTCCCCGCTCGCGAAATACGGCGAGTGGGGAGAGAAGTAACATGTTAATTATCACGGCGTATATGCGCCGCTAGTAATGATAGTCTATGGGCCGGCGAGCTGCTGCCCCGCCTCCCCCCCGCAATGCCCCCGCTCCGGAGCACACGGGGTAATTGCGGGTGAAATCCGTCCCACAATTACACCGTGAATAGGCCACGTGAACAGTCTAACGCAGTGTTTCTCAATTCCAGTCCTCAGGACCCACCAACAGGATCTCCCACAGAATGCACTGCCATAAATGAAATCACCTGTGCAATGCTGAGGAAATCCTGAAAACTTTACCTGTTAGTGGGTCTTGAGGACTGGAGTTGAGAAACACTGGTCTAACGGGACGTTACTGCTGCAGTCGCTGATTGGCTGCAGCAGTCGCGTGCAATTGGGTGACAACACCGTTTGGAGGTCAACCAATGTGACTGCTGCAGCCAATCAGCAGCTGCAGGGAGGACCTCCAGCTGGAATCAAGATCAGACGCAGACCAGCGGAGAGTAAGGATGGCAGAGCGCTGGACCTGAGGCGAGATTAGTATACGGTAGGTATTTTTTATTTTTAATAGGCCACAGTATGCTAAAATAAAAATTTTAACTGGAAAACCCCTTTAACTTTAAATTGGAACACTGTAGAATTTGGAATTAATGAATAAACGCATGCATATTTGGAAAACTGACTGTGCTTTTGGTGTGTTTAAAACATGCAATGTGCAAACCCAGCCTAAGGCCATGTTCACGCGGCTTATTTGGACGTGGTTTTGGACGAGGTTTTCGGAGCGTTTCCTCACCCAAAACCTCGCCTGATACACGCTTCTTTAGAAGAGCTTATAGAGGCGTTTCTCGGCGAGGTTTTGGATCAGGTTTTCAACGAGTTTTTCACCCATACAAATTAATAGCCAGGACAAAAACTGCGCCGAAAACACACTTTAAGAATGGACATGACATTTCTTTTTCAGTGCATCCAAAGAAGCGTGTAAAAACCACGTTGTGTGTGAACTACAACGAGGTTTTACATAGGAATCAATTAAATGAACTGGGGGCGTTTTGGACAAAGTTTTGGGTGAAAACCTCGTCCAAATTAGCCATGTGAACATGCCCTAAGTCTCTTCTTTATAGTTTCCATTGAGTTTGTGTGTAACAACACTGAACTGCATCCATGTAGAAATGTTTTCTGCTGGAAATGCTCTTTCCCCATTACAATAGGTAAAATAAAAGAACTCCCCTTAGATACTTAGGTGAACTGAATCCGACATTCGCTCTGGCGATACCAGTAAGTGGATAATGTGACGTTACTTTCTAACCCTCAGCTGGAAGCGCCTCCAATGTTTTCCCTGACTACTGCTGTAAAAATAGATCATAGAGGAAAAGTTCATTTATAGGACCAAATTAGACACAGGAAATATATTGAACCAGGTTCTAGTTATTCACATACTTTCTTAAATCTATGGCATGACTTCCATGTTCCACTAGCCGGTGTATGCTTGCTATATACACACACAATTATTTCCTACTAATATTACGTCATTTCAGCTGTAAAGCTTGTTGGCAGACCATAGGGTATGTTCACACGGGTTAATTTTGGCGCGCATTTCTCCGCATATTTGCACTTAATACGCGGCGAAATGCGCACCGCAATTACGGTAATGCATAGCTCTCATACAGTACTATGGATTATGCCTCCTCTCCCCACTCGTATAATACGATCGTATTGTACGCGCAGGGAGATAAGTGACATGTCAATTATTCGTGGCAATTACACGCTGTGAGTAATGCATGCCAATTGGTCTACCATGTATATGTGATAGTGCTAACACCTAGGATTTATGACCACTGCTCTGCCTGTATTTTGGATTTTTGCAAACATATCAGTTTTGTATGTTAGATTTTAAATGTGATTAATAAAATATAAGATGTTTTACCCTATACTCTCTGTGCTTTGGATGTTTGTATTAACTTGAGTGGTAAAGCTATACTGTACATGGAATTAAGAGCAGAAAAGCATGAGGTAGTGACATGCTCAATACTCCGCGTGTGAAAAAATATGCGTGCGAAAGAGAACGCCACACATTTTAATTAATGGGACACAAATTCATGGATTCCATGTAGAACAACAGGCCGGGTGAACAAACTCTAAGGGCTCGTTCACATGGCTTATTTTGGGACTGATTTCAGCCGTATTGAGCGCCAAATTTGCGCTCCAATACGGCTTAAATCAGTCCCAGTCATTACGGTAATACACAGTTCTCATAGAACTATGGATTACGTCTCCTCTCCCCGCTCAGTGAATCCGCCGCGGGGGGAGAAAGTGGCATGCACATTATTTATGGCGTGTACGCGCCGTGAATAATGAGTGTCTATGGGGCCGGCGAGCTGCCGGCCCCCCACCCCCACTACACGGCTGCTGGCGTAATTGCGGGGCGAAATCCGTCCCCGCAATTACGTCGGCAATAAGCCGTGTGAACATAGCTTAATAACACTTGTTTTTCGGTTCACTCTGCTGTGTTTTTTTGTGCAAAGTGATATTACCGATACAAATATTTTATTTATATATGACTTTTTGATAAACTTCTTTTCCAGTTTTTGGGAGCTGGGATAATCCTGCAATTCATTTTACCTTGAATTCTCACTTCCATACACTACACTGTAATATACCAGTCAGTGTAAGGACCATTACACGTGGCAATTCTGTTAGTTTCACTTGTAAACCTTAGGGTATGTTCACACCACATCTTTGCGGGGCACAAATCAGCACGTTATTGCACTGCAATATGCCCGAATTATGCCCCGCAAATACGGTAATTCACTGTGGTTAAGTGCTATGATTACCTTCCATTTTTTTCCAATGCGTATTATGAATGTCTATGTGAGCCGGCACAGAGCCTCGTAGAAGTACATGCTGGCCATGCGTATATTGGCATGTACAGTCCGCCCCAAAAAGGCTGTGTGCTCCTGGAACTGTACCGCAGCCAGCCGAAGGTAGACTAGGGAGATGTGCCACTGGAACTAGGGGCTGAAGGAAGGGGAATTTTTTATTTTTACTGGGGACCCAGAAGCTATTGCAACAGTTTTTTTTTTCTGAGGTGGACAGTCCCTTTAAGTATGTTATTTAATATGCTGCATTTATGAATCCATTTACTTGTAATTAAGCCAATCCTTTATAACTTAACAAGAAAAGTGTAAGCGCACAGCAAAAAGGCTCAGACTTTGGCTCATTAACTTGAAACAAGTTTACAAGCCTCCACCTCATGTCAGACATTGTTAATTATTTCGTTGCATTTCTGGGCGTCTTTACACAGGTGCCGAGTTTACCACCAACGGCTTCACATCTTCATATGAAAAGCTCTGGCTTGTAAATCCTTCAGTACCATCAAGGCGCTGCTGCTTCCTATCTGCTCCAAGCATCACAGATTTTGGGACCTTCTACCATATGGGCTATAGAGAATGGATATGATATAAAAAGGATTTGCATATGTGTCTGCCCTCCCCTCATATTGTGCACACAATGGGGCAGATTTTTCAAGACAGTTGCGCCAGAATTCTGGCTCCATTTGCACCAGAAACCAGCTTTTCGCCACATTTACTATGTGTTTTAGACAGTTTCAGACGCTTCTGCGCCTCGTCCGACAAAAGGGGCGTGGCCTCGTAAAAGGCATGTGGTTTTGCGGGAAAGGGGCGTGGCTTAAGTGCGACCAAAAATGCACCCAGATTTTGTCGGCGTTTCTGGTGTGAAAGTAAGACAACTTAATTATGGTACAGAGTTAGACTAGACAGTTCTAACCTGCACCAGATTTATAAACACTATGATAAATGTGGCGCATTATAAAACTGTCTAGTCTAACTTTACACTGTCTAAAAGTAAGACACTTTTGATAAATCTGCCCCATTACCTTCTGACTGAGCTCTGCCTACTATTAAAAGGTAACTTTCTTCGTAATATTTTTACATCACTATAGGGCATTTGCTAGTTAAAAGGCGATTAGTTGCAGAGGCGGGACGACGGGTAGGCAGAGGTAGGCGATCGCCTAGGGCGCCTACCTCTGCCTATCCCTAAGGGGCGCAGGCAGGGCCCCGATCCTCGCCGGGCTCCAGGCCGCTGCCGTGGGCCTGAAGCGCCGGCGGTCTCTTTGACCGATTGTGCGGAGCAGAGAGCGAGCGCTCCCTGGCCCGCAGAGAGTGCCGCTGGATCCTCCGGTAAGCCGCAGGGCCGACACAGCGGGGCCGCCGAGTCCTCATAGCGCTGAGGGCCCGCCGCGGCTCCGTGCAGCTCAGCTGGCAGCGTCGCGATGTAGTTACGTCATCGCGACGCTGCCTCACCTCAGGCGCACAGCGCGTCATAGGCTGTGCGCCCGAGGAGCTGCCGGAGGAGCGCGCGGCCGGAAAAGAAGAGGAGCGTGCGGCCGGGAAGCAGGTAAGTATAAATGTTGTTATTTTTAAGTGCCTGACTGCCCATATACGCCTGCCTGTGGCCCCCATACGCCTTGTCCCGGCCCTGATTAGTTGGTCCAAGCTGCAATACCAGACATAGCCCGTGGACAAGAGTAGCGTAGTTTCAGGAAAAATTCTCTAGGCCCTTTTAATCCCATCTTACATAGTATCTGTGAAGTGACTCAAATTTATCCACATTTTATGGAGAATATAATTACTTAGAAACAGGACACTTTTTTTTTACTATGCATATTGCCGTTACCTTGTCATATTTTCCACTTTGACATTATGGAAAGTTTTACATATATTTCTGACATTTACAAAACTAAGAGAGCTCTTTCTTTCATTTGGATTGTAGCAGTGACTGTATTTGCTTAAAGGAAAGAGTCAAATAGACCTTTCGTCTCAGCCTCAGACATCGTAATAGTCTGTACAAGAACTGTAGGTAAAAGCTTCAGTCGTATTCCAGTTTATAGATTTGGCATTTCAGCAAGAACTTAACCCGTTAAGGACACAGCTATTTTGGACCTTGAGGACACTTTTTTCTATTGCTATAACTTTGCTGTGGATGTAGCCATAGAGGGCTTGCCTTTCTTGGGCTTTCATTTTTACAGCAAATTTTACTATTTTGCACGAAAGACTTGTTTCAAAAAAACAGGCATAACTTTTTTTTTTGGGCGGCCGGCGGTCTGAAAAACCACCGGGCGGAAAACCCATGCACTGGGGACTGCTGCACAGGTTTTCCAGAGCCCCGTGTAAAAGTTTGCAGCCAGTTTTTCAGACGGTTTGCAAAACTGCAAACCATCTGAAAGACCGGACGCAAACCGGTGCCGTGGGGACATGGCCTTAGAATTGGATATGGTTAGAATAAATCAATGTCAGTCATAGACGCAAGGTCACACTTACTCTATAGGATACCAAAAAAACCCTAGTCGGCAAAGGTTCTGACAAAATACGAGGGCCTAAAGTGCCAGCAAAGAACAAGTCACTTAGGAGGGAATAATGGAGCCAATGACTTGCTCACTTCTTATTAGGATGATTTACAAATAATCTTATTAGAGTTACCGAAAATATAAAGGACATTAGTGAAAGATGCAAAGCGGACATGTATGGAAGGAGGCTGGACCCTCAGGATCTCCCCCTCCAGTTCTCTACTACACTGAAGTCATTAATTTTACCAGATTTAAAAAAAATAAAAACCTAAAATAATGATATAACTGCCATGTTCATTATGTGTTCTGCAGTATAATCTAGTTTACAGATATACACATACGACACGCAGCTCCTGGGAGGCTTTGAGGCAGAGCATGATATTTATAACGCATCAGGCCTGTACTGCAGTGTTTCGCTTCAGGTTATTTTTTTGTTACGTTCAGTTTCCAAACATCAAAATATTTACTTCAGGGCAAAGTAAATGAAAATTACCAAAATGCATTAATGCAATAGAACACACAAGAAATGTCTGGAGTTCACATTCTCCAGCGCCTCACAGTGATAGTAAACCTATATACTTTTGTATTTATGTTCAATGCAATCTATTGGGTCTTGTTAATGGCCAATTCAGACTGGCATAAATTGGCATTTTTGACAGGTTAGGGTATGTGCACACAGCGAGTTGGATCTGTTTTTGGATCTGTTTTTAGATGCGCATTTAAGACCCTAAAATGGACCCAAACACGCATGTAACAATGTGCAGTGTGATTTACATTGCTTTCAATATAAAGCACGGATCAGCATTCAGACGAGTGATCGCCGATACGTCTTTCGGATCCGTTCAAAGAATTGTCATGTCCATTCTTGGTCTGAAAGACGCAGCAGCCGCCCTATTTAAAACTATAGGGGGCGATCATGCTGCATCCAACACGTATCCAAACACGCAGCTGAATGTTGGATGCGATTTACGCAGCGCTTTTGAATGCATTTTTTGGATCCAACACACTGTGTGAACAATACCCTTAGGCTACGTCCACATAGTAGAGGACTAAATACTTGTCGGATTCTAATCAGAATCTGACCAGTATTTTACACTCTGTTCACACTCAGACGTGCGTGTGTGCGGCCCTCTGTCGTTACGGTTGTAGCCTGTGCATATGTATGAAATATTCGTTGATATGTCTTTTTAACCTTGTGGAATTAAAAGTTTGGAATTTTAACAGAAGCTGCATATGGTATATCATCTATCACATCATTATTTTGGATGCTGGTTACCTTGTCTAATTACGTGAATGAAATAATGCTGCTTTGCTCTGTCACTTCCTGGTCAAGCTGTCTAATTAGCAGATGAGCTCTGCTAATTAGATAAATCTCATGCTGTCAGGACCAGGGAAGCTTCTGAGTTTAAGTAAACAGCAATAATCACTGTCTTTTGTCTGAAAGGCCAGATAACAAACAAGCTCTCACTGTCTGAAGTTCTCTGTGATGACCTCACTCCTTTCTATAAGATATAACAAACAGCTGGGGGGGGGGGGGAGAAGTACACAGGTCAGTAACTTGGGGAACCAGAGAGAGCTCAAAAGGTGATAAAATCACTTGTAGCTCCTTAACAAAAAACAAACAAAACAAAAAAACAAACGCAATATAATTGGAAAACATCTTTATTTTGTGTTCCTAACATGTTGAAAGGTAATCTTTGTGTGAGACAACCTCTTTAAGAGAAGATGCACTTAAGTTTTTCACAGGGAACACAAGGACTTGCTAAAATAGACATGGTCCAGCAGAAGACAAGACCATCTACAGTTGATAGATGAGTGTCTAACTTATAACACGGTTTCTTTTTTAATTTTTTTTTTATGTTATCTCACAGATCACCTTTTAATGGCCTTTTACATGTTTAGTTGGTCACCCAAATGTGTCTTTCCGAAAATTGTTTGTGACAAGCAGTAATACACTTGTAAAGTTTGCCGTCAATTGCATCTTTTTCACAGATGTAAATGTTATCGTTTGTCAACATCACATCACCTGGTGATAAGATAAAGAGGTTTGTATGAAGGTATCATTAACCCTTCACGATCATTGCAACATGAAAATGTAAGTAAACGCGTGCTGATCAACTTGCTATATTATCGACATTCACTTGTTATGGACAGTAGAGAACCCCAAGTCTATATTGATCAAGTCACCGATGTGTTGCCCGTTTTCACAAAGGGAAACAATCTTTACAATTTTTTCATTTCCGACTGATCACAATGAAAATTGCCCAATGTAAATGGACTAAGATCAAAAAGAAAACTACCGATCATCTTTGATCTAAAATCTATTGTGCATACCAAAAACTGATTGGAATGGTCAATGGTATGGGAACATTTTGCTCATTGTGATATATACATTGAAAGAAACCTGTTCATGCCAATCAACAATGATGGTAACCACTAGAAAGAAGAAGCTAGTCCCTAAACATTGCTGTCATGGAAATGTCCATCAGATACTTGAAATTTTTTACGACCACCAATAGCTCATCAGCCAAGTATACAATGTAACAGTAAAAGCAAGGTACATATAAAATCACTTGTAAATAAAGCCTGCTTTAGACAATATACACATTGGGCCTCATTTATCAAGGCAGGTGCACCAAAATTTTGGCACAATCAGTGCCAAATATAATGGTTTAATGCTATACTCCACATTTATTATGTGCTTTAGACAGTTTCTAGACACTTCTAGGCCTCGTCCAACAAAGTGGGGGGGGGGGGAATGCCCTTAATAAAAGGGATGTGTCTTAATAGAAAGAGGCGCGCCTTAGCATGCACCAAAACGCATTAAAATTTTGGTGTAGTTAGTGGCATAAAGTAAACCAACTTAAAAAAGGTGTAAATATGGACTACACAGTTCTAACATGCGGCAAATTTATCAACACTGTGAAACATGTGGGCCGTGCAAGACTCCCGCCTATTTAACACTGTCTAAAGCTTAGTATTGATAAATCTGCCTCATTGGGCCTCATGTTATCAAAACTGCCTAGTAGTAAAACATAACCAAAACTACTGAGAAAAATAGTAATGCCTATGGGTAGTGTATATTTTATTGTATACAATTATATCTGTTTAGGAATTATTTATTATTTTTTTGTTTAGCTATTATTATTTTCCTTTTTTAGCTAGTATATAATATATATATTTAGGAGTAGTATTTTGTATTAGTTTTTGTAGGGTGTTCCTGCGCAGGGTTGCCCCTTTTGGGGCGGGTGCTCCGTTTATTTGTATTAGTATATTGTTCTAGTAGGTTTTCTATGGGACCTTGTCTGGTTTTCCATTTTTAATTATATCAATAAAAGTTCATTTTTAGCATTATAGTATATGCACCCATAGGCATTAGTATTTTTCTCAGTAGTTTTGGTTGTGTAGATTTGGTTATTATGCCGGGTATTTTTCATATATAGGTGTCTCCTACCTATAATTCATATGGAGGGCTGTGGTTTCTCTTCTAGTAGTAAAACAGTCTTTGTTACTCAAAGCAAGCATATCACAAGGCATTATGGGAAAGGAGCTGGAAAGCTCACTGCGCCCTCTATAGGTTGTAACAAATCCTCAATTTACTTCTGATTCACTGAATCTTTGAGAAGCAAAAAGGAATAATTGTCAAGCCAATATTGCTCATCTACATACGCGTTTCGGGGTTTTGCCCCTCATCAGTGTAGAGCAGAGCGATATTGGCTTGACTGGTGGGAGGCAATGAGTGGGTATGTTCCCCTCCTCAAAGCAAGCAATCAGAGCCCAGCTTTCCCTTTTCCAGAGCAGTTGAAAAATAAAAACTGGCTCCTGATTGCTCTGGGTAACAAATAATTTAGATAAATGAGGCCCAATGGTTCCTCTACATGTTAGGTGTATACCCCAGACACGTATCTGACATGTGGGTCATTACACTGCAAACATAAATAATAGAATAAGGAAAACAAACTTGTACAATGGGGGATATGTGATTGTGGAGTGAACCCACATCCAAATTAGAGGCAAAAACTGCCTCTGTTAAAGGGGTTTCGCCAAGAAGTGAGTTCCTTACCTAACAGGCCGATACTCCCCTCTTGAGGCTTGAAAAAAAGGGGCGTTGTGTTTCTGTGTTTAAAAAAAACAAGTGCCTCCTCTGTGATGTCATCACTCCACCTCCCATGCACGCTCCTGATACTCAGTCTCTGTAGCTGAGCAAACATTGTTTTGCTAATCCACAGAGGAGAACTGTATTGTGCACAAGCTATATGCATTATATTTCTCCCTCTTATTTCTTCAGAAGAGAAGATAAGCTCAGCAGACAGCCTTCTTTCATTCCTTCATGAACGGCTGCAGGAGGAGAGCGAGGGGGGCTGAGTAGAGAGCCAGGGAGTATCTGCATGTTTACTCAGATAATTACATTACAACCAGTGGATTTTCTATACAAAAAAGACACAGGATCTTTCTCCTCAATCCTTTCAAAGCTCATGTTCCCTGCAATCAGATAAGAAGTGCAAACAAAGCAAGCTTGGCCAGATCAGCTCCTGTCAGCTCCTGGTCGTGTCTAATGTAAACCAAAGGGCATATTAGTCAGGCTGTAGCTCTCGGAGGCTTCACTTTTTTGATGACATATATTTAGAAAAGTGATTAAAAAACCATTTTGGAGGATCCCACGTCAACATTAGATCGTGGCAAAACCCCTTTAAGGTAAAGTCCGACGATTACACGTCACATGTTTCTGATAGGAAAAACCCAACCTGTGAACATACTCTAAAGAATATTGCATAGTAGCTGTTGAGAATATTTTATGTCTGGACATAGCATTGGGGGTATACAATTATGAATGCCTCATGTCTTCCTGTACAGCAAATTATTACTGGGTCTATTGTGGGGAACAACAGGAGGTAATGGAGAAGGTTCATGAACTTTCAGTGCAAAGAACAAGCCAGCTTCACTAATTCTATTGTAGATACCAAAACTGTACCTTTTTATTGACGTGTAAGATGTTGCTGCATATGGTCATAAAAATTTTGTTGAATGCCATTATCTGTGGTCTTATAACATGTGAAGCAAGAAATGCTCACTATACTACACGATTAGCCCCTTGGGGAGCAGCTCATTTTTGGTCTGAGGACGACGAGAATTGTTTATTATCCCTCGGTGTTAAGTCTTTTGTACAATATTCAGGTTAATCAAGTTGTCTGACCTAAACCTTAGAGAGAGGTGTTTTTTTGAGGCAACATTTTTAAGGACTTACATTCGCAATTATATTGTGAAAAATGCAGGAAAAAAAACAGTTTATTTTTATAATGCCCTGATCATCATCAGTGGGGTTATGTATTCTTTGGAAGAGTGTTACTGTTGTAGAGATACCAACTTGCTCTATTTTCTGCGGTCATGGGACTTCTATTGAATGCATTTTCTTTTTATATAAAATTTTTGTCCTTTATGTACATATCTATATACCAGTACATTGACCTGTGTACTGCGCCTACATTCCAATGATGAATTGGTGTTGCAGATCAGCAACAGATTGTTCCAAAGAAAAATCCAAGACATGCCCTCAGATTTCTGTTGCATATTTTTCCATTTTTATGCTCTGGATTTTGTAGAGGTTCTGGACATACTCAACTCAGTTCCACATCAAGAAACAATCAGTGTCGGTGTCGGACTGTGGTGCTAGGGCCCAGAGGTGGAGCTGACTGTAGGGGCCACCAGTTGAGCTGCTTCTGGGCCCACCGGTGGAGTTTATTGTAGGGTCCCACCCTATAGCTTCTGTAAATGACTCCGTGGATGTTTATGCAGTTTAAAAACAACTTCAGGTCTACTATGCTCAGGGGGTTTGCCCTATTCCGCTGTGGGTCAGTCTGAGCCTGGATGAGATACTTATAAATTCTCAGCATTAGGCCCCCTTCACATTTATATTTTACATAACTAAACCAACTAAATAGACCACATTTAAAAGTAGAATATATACACACAACATATAAAACACTCTTACCTGTGATTACTCTATGCATGGATTGCCGCTGCCTTAACCTGATACTGTGTTTAGCCTCCAATCATGTTTAACTGTATTGTTTTAAATTCAATACTATAAGGGTGCGTCCCCACGGCACAAGACAAATACCAGTCGGTTTATCCGACCGGTATTTGTCAGTTTTTTTGTGCCGTGCACATGGCCGCAGGGGGACGTCTTTTCTCCGCGATGAGCAGAAAAAAAGCCCTCCCCCTTCCCATTGACATGTTCATATTCTGTCCAAAAACCGGACGGAAGAATGAACATGTACAATGTTTTTCAGGCCGCCACCGGCTTGAAAAACTGCCGGGCGGAAAGTCCGCGCAGTGGGGACTGCTGTATGGGTTTTCCATAGCGGCCCATGTAAAAGTTTGCGGCAAACCGATGCCGTGGGGTCATGGCCTACTTCTATATTGTTGGTTGAATTATACCTATTTGAGACTATATGTGCTAGACTATTCTTCGGGCTCACTTAATATGTAGCTTTTTATATTTTGCATAGCCTTTTTTTGGCCCATAAAATGCTTCAAAAATCTTTTGCTATTTTTCTCCCTTTTTAAAGGCCTCGTTTTTTTGTTCATGCAGTTTTTGTGATTTCTTTCGGGTGAAAAAAAATGTGTACTGGTACATGTTTGGCATGTTTTCTTTTTCTGGTACAATTTTCCAATCATGTGATGAATCACATGATTGGCAATGTGGAAAAGCCCTAAAAAAAAATGTAACACTTATTTTGGCGCAGTAAAAAACAAAACATCACACTCCAAATACAGCATGCTGTGTTTTGAAAAACTGCCACAGACCTAAAAAATCCCCAAATACCAGCAAAAGAAGAGAAAAAGACTACAAAGAGCAAAGCAATGTCTGTAATGCATTTATATTTGCCTACTGACTTCTAGATAATGTCTGGCCACTGCAGTTTTTGGTCAAAAAAGGTTTAAAAAAATTGCAGTCGCTTTTAGTAGTGTGTTTTATAAGTATCTTTTTTGCTTATTTGTTGCAATACTGCAACATCTGTAACAAAAGAAAAAAAAAAAAAAAAAGATTGTTTCATAAAAAGTACAGCACAGATTCTCAACTACACCAATAGGACAAAGTTGTTAATATGATTTCATAGCAATGTCTGCATAAAGATTCATGTGAAATGTTTTTATCGTCTCACCATACCCTTATGATATAAATTTAGCCAGGGCCATATTATTCATTGGGCACACTCGAATCTCTCTAAAAAATTGTTCTGGGCTCTATGTTTACCATTTGTAGTGTCCGTCTCTTTAATTTGTCATCAATTTTTCTCTTGATGCCAGGCCCAGGAAAGTTCACTACAGTCCCATAGACCTTAAACTCCTTAATAAAATGTGCAACTGTAGTAACAGGAACATCAAGCTGTTTGGAAACAGTCTTAAAGCCTTTACCTTTAACATGTTTGTGTAAAATTTCCTCTCATCTCCTGAGACAACTCTTTCCTTAGGTCTACGTTTACTCTGAAACACACCACTAGTGTTGATCGATTTAATCGAGACTATTTTCGATGTTTTAGAAAAACCATTTAGATTTTTCGATCCGATCATTGTTTCCCATTAAAGTCAATGCACAGTGAAAATGGCGCGGTGCATCAATCGCAATTTTTTTTACCCGATTTTACCAGAAAAAAAAAATTGTGATGATCGAGAAATCTTTAAAAATCAACTCGATCTTGATTTTTGGAGAATCGATCATCTCTACACATCACGATACCAAACAGCCTAGTGACTACTTTCTACCTTTAAAATAGGTAGACTGACTGATTACCAGTTTGAAGACACCTGTTATGCTAATTACAGGACACACCTCCGTTAAACATGTCCCTATGGTCAAATTAATTTCAATGTCTCTAGCTTTACTAGCATTTATGCCCAGGCTAGTTACATTAGGTTTTTTTTCCCATTCGGTTGAACCAGAATTCAGAAGCAAAGTCTGATTTTCATTAAATTTCTTATTCCTTTTGATAGTTTCAAGCTATTTCAGTGACCATTGTTTTTTTTCCTTTCCTTAAAGGGGTTTTATCATTTTATTAAATGGTCTTCAGAATAAGGGGACAGTGAAAACAAGCAACTTTGCAATTGGATGTCTTGTATTCACAGTATTCCTTATCTTGTGTTTTTGTTTACACTGATATCCAGTGCTGGTCAGATCCCTCCGGATCCCTCCTCCTTGCATTTCACTAGCTGAGAGCTCATTTACATTCTGTACATCCCCCGGTCGAATTCACGGAGCTGTGTCTCTCACTCAGAGTAAGGGACCGTCACATTTTCACTTTATACAGGCAGAAGAAACAGAATTCCACTGAATGGATTACACAATCATGAAATAGCACAAGTAGTGTCGATCCATGCCTGACTCAGAGGTCTGGGCCTTAGCAATTTATCTCTCCACACCCAGCAGAAACAGACTGAAAAAGATTCTACAATGATAAAAAATAACAGTTTTGTCCCGGTGCCTAACTCTCCTGCATAGAAGCGAGATCTGTGCCGTTCATAGAGCATTTCCAGCTGTGAGAGGAGAAGAGTTAAGTTGCTCATACTAGATTGAATGCAGCCAGTGGAATGGATACAGCTCTTCAAAAATAAGACTGCATAGGGAAAGACTCCGTGACATGTGGACTCATAGAAGGGGGAGGAGGAAGAGTCTCAGGAGCCCGCATGCACCGTGCAGGGGGGAGGATGGCACCCAGCTGGGAGGGGAAAAAACACCCCTGCATTTCCAGAGTTGAGAAGCTGAGAGCAGCGTGAATCAGCCGAACTAAGAAAGCGATACATCCCCGTTAACGGAAAGATACCAACAATTTTGCCTGTGAGTGCAAGTATGCTCTAAAGCTGGACAACACATTAGTGGACCTTGGCCTGTCTACACTATTGTGGTATGAGCACTGTGCACCCCTTGGAATGTAGTTAAAGGAGTATCCCCTCTCGATATCCTTGCATGTTGTGATCAGCATTGATTACTATTTTTATAAATACACGCTGACTATGTATTAAAACATCTCTATACATCCATCATCACGTGAAGATACAGAAATCTCCATAAGGTAATGTTAGTACTGCATTACATTTCCTTACTACTTGGGACAAGCAGAGAGCTGTAATATAATTTTGCACATGCCAGATACAGTAATACATATTCTTTTCTTCCTAGATGTTTTTACATTCTGATTGTAGATTTATTTTCTGTCTATAATTTTGGGAACAGCCATCTTGCTCGAGCTGCTTTTAATAGCATTGAGTGATATTATGTACATCAGCTTCATACAAATATGGAGCCTTTGAATAGGAGCTGACTCATTGACTTCTATGTGAGTATTTCTGGGCACGCTCCGTGACCTGGGAGGAAGGCCTTGTACAAGGAAGGGGAGGGGGTTAGTTGTGGCCATGAATTATTGTGGATAGGGGATCCTGTGTCCTCTATACATTAGTGTTCCCCTTTCAGATTGAAAATTTTTCCTGGGAGGAAAATTTAGAGGCTCCCTAAAAGGGTGAATCTTCACAGAACAAAAAAGGCCCAAAAAATGAAAAATGGTTTAGGTTTTAAAAAAAAAATTTTTTTTTTCCCCATAGGTTACAAACAGGCAAAAAAGTGAGTTTTAGACCTAGAATTTTTTTCAAAATGTGGCCCAAATTTGTAAGAGTATCTTTGGGCTAAATTGGGCCAGAGTAAAAACTGCATTTTTTTTTTTTTTACAAAAAGTGGTTAAAAAATTTAAAAGGAAACTATCCTAAAAATTCTTAAAATATGTAGAACACAAAATAACATACGGAGGTCATAAAGAAGGGTTCTTTGCATGCGCCCCCTTCAAGTGCGTAGAGCGACCTAAAGGGGTGTCCCACAAGGACACTTAGGCACTGCAGGTTGGTTCATAGTTTGCTATGACCCCGACCATTGAGAGAATAAAGGGGGGGGGCACTTGGGGCTGTCCCCCCCTTTTTTTTTTTAAAGGGATTCCCACTAGTTTTTGAAAACTCCAACAGAAATTAATTGGGAGGACGTCCGCAAGCACTGCCCCCTTGTTCTTCAAAATGGTGGGCACTTACCCTAGCTACTTGAAACCCTGGAAGTGTGCTTGTGGGAACAACCCATTTAGAAGAATACCCCCAAAAATAAAATTAAAAAATATGGCCCAAGCGATACAAAAGGGAAACGCTTTCTTTTATTGGGAAATTCTGTACATCAGGTGAGGAAAGCAAAACAGGCTGGAAAAAAAACCCTTTCAAACCCTGTCCGAAAAAGGACAGAGTGCTGTCTGAAACCCTGCATTTACCTGCCTTTTTTTACTGCATCACCCTGTTTTGAAACAAATTTTCCCCAATAAAAAAAAACTTTTCCTTTTTAAAATTAACACTGGCCCCACTTTTTTTTCAATATTTTGGGGTTTTTATGGAGGCTTGGAAGCCTGGGGGGCCGGGGGCCTGTGCCCCTGCCTACTATAAAAACATTTTAAAGGGGGGACTCGCAAGAAACAAATCCAGTTTGAGAAGTGGGGGAACTTTTTTGGTCGTTATATTTGTTTTTGTATGGGCTTTTGAAGGAATCTCTCTCCCCATTTGCCTTAAGCGATACAAATTTTTACCCTTTCATTTTAATGGCTGCATGTAATACAATATTTTCCCAGCTGAATTTTTAATCAGCCCTTTTAAGAGAAGCATACATAAAAATAACGTATCTTTTTACTCAATTAAAAAGTCATCTTCAGCCAAAAAGATGCATTTTATGTAACCAAAACAAAAGGGAACCTTAAAGGAAACTAAATTTGTTTTTAAAAAAATCAACACATCCCAAAAAACCTGGAAACCACGTCCCAAACACACCAGAATATCAAAGAACATAGAACTAGCCAAATGAGATGTGCATTCTTCATCTTTGTCCATTCTCAAAACAAGTTCCACAATAAAAGGAATACTTTCTAGTCCAAGTGTTTAAACAAAACCTTTTAAAACCCAAAAGGGACAGGTAAAAAAAATTAAAAAAGGGGGGAAGATTTCTCGGGTGCTGGCACAAAAATATTTTTCCCCCCCCTTTTTCCTGTCTTGTCTGCACGGGACAAAAAAACATTTTAAAATCTTTTGGCACCAAACCAACCCTAAAAAAAGGCCAAATGGGGGGCCCTTTCCCTTTTTGGGTTAAAAATAAAGAAATACGCCCGGGGGACACAATACAATCATTAAAGCTGCTGTAGAAATGGGGTGATAAGTCTATAAATCAGAAGAAATCAAATAAAAGAGCTGGAGAAATCTGTGAATTTTCAGAAAAAAACCCTACAACCACACATTTATGGTCCCTTTAGGAAATGGGGGCTTCGTTTAAACCTTGAAAATAGGGGAAAAATTGGTTGGGGGTCTTGAAAAAGGTTTGAATTCAGGTTTTTTTCGTACTTTAAAAGGGGGTTGTATCATCTCAAAGAATCGGAGCTTTGAATGAAATAATGCTGTTTTCTTTTTCACTTCCTGGTAAAGCTTTTCTGTAATTAGATATGGGGCTCATTTGTTTTTCAGACCTCCCCAAATTAATAAATTTTCCCCTGCTTTTCAGGACCGGGGAAAAACAAAATTCCAAATCAGCAGAAAATTTCTGGGTTTTTGTCTGAAAGATCAGATAACAAAAAAGCTCCCCCACTGCCCTTGATTTTCTGTGCTGTGCGATCTGTTTTTGGGTAAATTTACTCCATGCTATCAGTTTAGAAAAAACAGCAGGGGTGGGAGAATTTTAAGAGGTCCCCCCCAACTTGGGGAACCAAAGAACCCCAAAAAAGGTGATAAAAATCACTTGTAGTTTCCTTAACCCAAAAAAAAAATAAATATGAAAAAAAGCGATTTTTTTTGGAAAACATCTTTTTTTTGTGATCCCAACATTTTGGAAAATAATCTTTGAGGAGAAACCCCCTTTTAAAAAAGGGGCTGTCTAATTTATAGAGAAAAAAAATGTAACAGCAGGCAAGGGTTTAAAAGAAAACCCAAAAGCAACCAAACCAAAAAAAAAGGGCCCAAAAATTTACTCTTCTCTGAAATCCCCTGGGCTTTCCAGCAAAAAGAAGCATGGACTCATTCTGATCTGTTTCCAAGGGGTTTGGCACGTGACAGGGGGCACATCAAACCCGTGGTCTCAGTGGTCCCCTGCGGGAAATACTAATGATGCGGGGTGAAATGGCAATGTGTCTGGGGAGGACGGGGACGTTTGGCCGGGGGCCCCCCTCAAAAAATTCTTGTGCTCCCCCCCCCTGCCCGGGTTTATGTCCCTCACTCACTCCAAAGCTTTTGGGCCCTATTTGTTAGGCCCACCAAAGTAAAATTGCCCCCAAGCCCTGGCTGTGGCCCAAAATTGTGTTGCCCCAAATTTCCTTGGGGGATTTTTTTTTTTTTTTTTTAAATATTAAACATTTTTTTGTAACCCAAATTTTCCTGTCAGTCGGGTTAAAACCCCCCTTAAACTGACCAAGCAAAATTTTTCATTTTTTTACCCAACTATTTTGTCACTGAATGCAAATTAAAAATTACATATACAAATACACAAAATAGTTTACGGGGTTTTTTTGCAAAAACTAGGGCCCAAAAAAATAAGGTTTTAATAAAATTTTTTTTAAAATTTTAATTTTTAAATTTTAACAAAAAAGGGTGGCTTAAAAAATTTTTGAAAATTGTATTATTTTTAAAATGTGGTGTTTTTTTTTGTACATTTTTTTTTTGGCATCCCGTGCTTTTCAAAAGGGTCTGGGGAAGATCTCTGGTGGACATTTTTACATAACTTTTTTCCCCCCAAATTTCCTCCGTACATAAAGCCCCAAATTAAAAGGGAAAAATTTCAAAGGGAAAAATACACCCCCTGAAGTCACTGCAGAGCGGATTCAGAAAAATTTTTAAAAGCCCCCAACGCTTTAAAATTTTACTGGGGCCTTTTCAAACCAAACCGGCGTGGTGGTTCCTGCATTTTTATGTAAACTAAGCGATTGGGAAGGCAGGGACAATTAAAAAAAACCTGCCCCTTTCCTTTTTAGTGAAAACCAGAAAAAGGGTTGACAGCTGACACCCCAAATTTTGCTCCATTCCCCCAAATTAGGTTATGCCCTCCGACGGGAATCCGTTTCGTATTTTAGCGCTTTTTAGTTTTTAAAAAAGCGGCAAAGGGTTACGTTTATTTTCCCGGGCGGCCCCATAGGTGGGGCAATAAAAAAAAAAGCTGGCGGCTCCCCCCGGGGCCAAAATGGTTTTTCCTCCCCCCCGTCTTTGGGCACCCGGCGTATCAAAAACATGTTGTATAAACACTGGCGCTTTTATTTTTCTTTGTCGTTTTCCCCATTACAATCTTTTGTAAGGGATGTCAAAAATCATGAGTAATGACCATGGTTTTTGCGCAAAGCATGACAAAAAACGCGGTCCTGCATCGGGAAAAAAAAAAATGGCCCCCTTTCTGGCCGTTGCAGTGTGGGGCCCAAACCTTAGTGTGCCCCCTAAAATATTCACGGGACGTTATAGAACATTTGTGCAGTTAGAGGCTTACTGCATGAACCTTTAAAAATGAGCAAACGGGCCCAGTTGTTTTCTAGTTACATCAAAAATTGATAATTTAAAAAAAGGGGCCCCAAAAGAAAACCCTCCCACCAAAATTTGAAGTGACCGTAGGGGGAGGAAAGGAAGGGTAAAACTAAATCCCTGCTATTGTAAGTGGTAAAAAGCTGTTTTTATCTACACATCGTTGTCAAATTTAAATGAAGTAATAATGAAGAGACTGATGAAAAGTTAATTGTATGAAACAAAGTATCAACCTATTTGGCTTAGTAAAATAAAGAAAAAAACAAGCAGGGTTAGGTTTTTTTTAAATTTTTTTTAATTAAAAAATTATATTTGCCCAGGGCCAAAAATTTTAAAACCCCAAAAATTTGTTAAAAAAAAAGTTTACCATATAAATACAATTTGAACAATAAGTCATTTTCTTTTTACTTATTCCCTTTATATAAAAATCACTAAGATTTAAAACCGGGCTACCAAAATTTTAAACTAAAGCCCTCCAAAGGATAAACCCCTCATAAAACTGTTTTTTAAAAAAATTTTAGTGTTTTGTCCTTTGGGGCGTGCAAAAGGGAATTATTTTACCCCCATTTTGGTTGGCCGGGTCCAAGGGTGTATGCTGACCATCCCAAAAGGGAAAAATTTTTCTGTAAGCTGAAAAACCCCTCTCCTGATTTCCGTCTTTTAAGATCAAAAGGGCCCCAACCCTAGTCCTAAAGGGACCCCAACCCGGTCATTGTTTTCTGGCTTTCCTTACTTTGCACAGGTAATTCATTTTTTGGGCGGGTTTTCTTTTGGGAGATCCGGGAAAACTGACCTGTTGGTGTCCCCTTGGGGATGGATTTTGGGGGAAAAATAAACTAGATTATTTTAAAGAAAATTCAGCAGATGGTTCCCTCAGCAAATCCCCTTTTAAATTTGCTCCTCTACCTTCACCCTCGGGTCAGGGTTAATAACAAAACCCCCGGATCTCGTTTTGAGTTTTTTTCTGTTTTTGGGTTGCGGGGGCCATTTATGTTATTAACTTTTCCGGGAATTGGGGGCCAGGGGAAATAAAAAGGCGTCGGAGGCATCAAGGATGCAGGTGTGAAGGGGGGAAAATGGTAATGGGGAAGCCAAAGGGTGGGGGCCCTGGGACCATTTAGTGGGGCCAGCGGGATGGAACCCTTTTCACACAGACACAGCAGGTTTGGGTTCATGACAGGCATTTATTTCACTGAAATTCATTTTAAAATACAATTATTTTACTTTCATCCCCAAAAAATTCAGTTTCTTTCCCCCTTTTATGCACATCCACCTTTTGCGGGCCTTATGCCCCAAAAGGGGTTTAAACCTGAAATTGCATTTTCCCTGAGGTCCTCCAAGTTTTTTCCCCAAAATTTTGGGGACTCGGGTGTAAACCCTAGTAATAAAAGGACATGACTTTTGCAACAAGGAACAGGTTGCAATCCCGATGATAGCATAAAACTTCTTCTTTATTAATCCATATTAAACCCACAGAGAAAAAGGCAAACACTGAATAACAATTACTTTCATATGGTATTCAATGCCCTGCTGACGCGTTTCAGACCGACAGTCAGCGGGGAATTGAATACCATATGAAGTAAGCGTTATTTATTTGACGTTTACCTTTTTTGGGTGATTTGAATTTTGGGTTTAAAATAAAAAAAAAAGGGTTTTTTTGCGGCCCATTGGGGGAATTACAGACGGGGCCCCCTTTTTCCCAAAATCATGCATTTTGGGGAGTTCCAGTTATTTCCCTTTGACCGTCCCCTTCTCCGGGCTGATAAAAATCGGGAAATATAGCACGAGTTCATCAAAACGCACTTTGAAATTTTCTAGTAAAAAGGGGAAACTGGCAACGGGCTTGTTTATGGTCCAGCACTGTTTTTTTCCTGTTTGCCGACGGGTTTCCCCTTTTGCTTTTTCCCTCCCCTTTTCTTTTCTCTCCTCTTTTTCCTGGGGACATTGATGTTGAGTGTGTTTTTAAACCCATACAGGGTGAAAATGAAATAAAATTTGGCGTCCCCAACACCTTTTAAAAAAGGGGCATAGAATGCACCAGATTTTTTTAAAACCTGCTCTACACGGGTTAAATCACACTTGTTTAGGGCACTTTTCTGGCTCAGGCATCCCATTTTGGGCAATTGTTAAAAACCTTTTCCCGCTGTGAGGGGCGCCTAGAAATGTCACAGTAAGCTATAGCTCTAGGGATCTAGGGGCCCCCGCCTCCCAGGGCCCCCGGAAATGGGGCCCCACTTTACAAAGTGCCCCGGGGACGCTATGAAATTGGGGCCCGGGTGGCCCTTTGCAGGAGACTTAAAAATGTATAAACCCGGGGCGGGGCCCCTGATACCCGGGCCTGAAAAAACCCCAGGCATCTGCCGAACCCCCGTTCATACATGTCACCCCAAAATGTAAAGGGGAATTCCCCATTGTGCCATTGACGGGGCGGGAAGAGCCGACCAATTATCATGAAAAATTTTACTCTATTTTTAGAAAAAGTGCTTGAAAAGGGGATTAGGGGTTTGTATTTACCTCCCCTACAGTAAAAAGTGGGGGCCTAATTTTTCCGAAATTTGCTTTTTACATGTATTTGTCCCAGTGAAATGAAAGTGATGGGGGTTTTAGTAACCTCCTAAAGTCCAGTGGGGTTTATTTAAATGTCCTGTACTGCTTTTTACATGTTTTTTTTCATTTGCATGCAGGGGTTTTGGATTTATTTGCACCTTCTCAAAAGGGTACATTTGGGGAAACGGGCATGTCCTGTACTACCCCCTTCATGCGCGGGGATTATCGGTTTCCTTTTTCCTTTTTTCCCTTTTCATTTTTAAATTAAATTTTAATGCCCCAAAAGGGAAGGGTTCCATTTCCACAAAAATGGGAAAAGCGATTTCCATTTTCGGGGGAGCCCTGTTTTTTCCCATGTTAGGACTGTTTTAAAACCCTTATTAGTATTGCTTTTTTTCCCTTTAATCTTAATTTTACTTTATTGGGGGACTTTTTGGGGGTTTGGTAAAACCAATTTAAAAAGCTTTCTATAGAGTTATTGTTCCCGACAATTACAATGGTCAATTCCAAAAACCCCAAAATAATTGTATTAAAGGAGTCTGAACCCTTTTGGAGATTTTAAATTTTTTTACTTTAAAAACTTTGGGTAAAAATCTATTCAACATTTTTATATGTAAAAGAGATCCAAAACCCTATTTTGATTTAGTGGGGGGAAAAACCTATACCCGGGACTGAAATGTGTAGTCCTCATATTCATAAGCCTAGGGGACCAAATAATTGATACATTATGAAGCGTCAGAACATCTTGATCCTAATTAAAGGGGTCCTCAGAGTGTAAACAAACAGGTTTCCATTTGTGAGAGTGTAACATGTGTTACCTGCTTTCTTTCGTACACTGGGACTAGAGAGAGCTAAGAAAGAAGCTGCATTCTAGTATATTTAGAGGCTAAAAATATCTAGCGCACATTACCCAGACCACATCCACCAGAATATGAACACATTTAGACATTTGCTGTACAATGGTTTATTTTAGTACGTTATACCTTTTATAAATACACTCACAAACAAACCCGAATGGGAAAGGAAAAATGAAAAGCAACAAACACAACATCAAAATATGTTGAACAAATATAGCAGGTCATCAAGTCTAACGGCTGCAATGCTTTTATGGCTTCTAGTCATGATTCAGAGAGCTCAGCCCGGAGAGAATCTCTAATGTACAAGGGAATTAGCATTTGCTGAGCGATTATAAACATGATCATTACATTAAGAGCGTCTTTATATTATAGTCAAAGCATCTGGACAAATCCGCTCACAGATACGAGCATCTCGTAGCATCTATAAGATAACCTAGTAAAGGTGAAATAACGGAAGCAAAATCTATTTCCCAAAACCTGGCTGATGTGATAGCACCTCAACTTGTTCCAAGCACTTCCATCTCTGGAGCTCATAGATGCCCATACAACTCAGTGACATCTCCTGATAAGTCTGGTTTAGAAGAGTGAAGAAATCAGGCAATACCTTTTAGAGGCTGAGTATATTTGATGGTGAACTTTCGAGAGTACTAGCTCTCTTCTTCAGACATTGGGCCACAGGTATGAACCTGTTTAGGTCTATAACGCATTCTTTAGCCCATAGGTTACTATGGTCAAAAAAGTGAGTTTTAGACCTAAACAGGTTCATACATGTGGCCCAATGTTATATGGTATAACATCATGTCTGAAGAAGGGAGCTAGTACTCTCGAAAGCTTACCATCAAATATATTCAGTTAGCCTCTAAAAGGTATCGCCTGATTTCTTCACTCTTCTACTACTTTCTAAGGCTAACACGGTACAACATTATACCACTAAGTCTGGTTTAGTAAATACTTGTGTTCTCTGTAAAATAACAATTCTGGAGCCTCTTTCATCAATTCACTATGTTGTGTAATTCCCGTATTATTCCTCTGAGAAATTAATTACCAATCTGTCAGCTGGGTGTCACCAATTGTGGGGGTGTCCGCACAGTCTGACCTAGTCCAATCAGTTCTGGCAGACTCAGTGTTTGCAGGACACAGCCCTCTGAAAACTGGAACAACAGCCTTTTCTACACTCACCGGCCACTTTATTAGGTACACCTGTCCAACTGCCGTTAACACTTAATTTCTAATCAGCCAATCACATGGCGGCAACTCAGTGCATTTAGGCATGTAGACATGGTCAAGACAATCTCCTGCAGTTCAAACCGAGCATCAGTATGGGGATGAAAGGTGATTTGAGTGCCTTTGAATGTGGCATGGTTGTTGGTGCCAGAAGGGCTGGTCTGAGTATTTCAGAAACTGCTGATCCTCTGGGATTTTCACGCACAACCATCTCTGAGGGTTTACAGAGAATGGTCGAAAAGAAAAAACATCCGTGAGCGGCAGTCCTGTGGGCGGAAATGCCTTGTTGATGCCAGAGGTCAAAGGAAATGGGCAGACTGGTTCGAGCTGAAAGGCAACAGTGACTCAAATAGCCACCCGTTACAACCAAGTAGGCAGAAGAGCATCTCTGAACGCACAGTACGGCGAACTTTGAGGCAGATGGGCTACAGCAGCAGAAGACCACACCGGGTGCCACTCCTTTCAGCTAAGACAGGAAACTGAGGCTCCAATTTGCCCAAGCTCATCGAAATTGGACAGTAGAAGATTGGAAAAGGTTGCTGGTCTGCCGAGTCTCGATTTCTGCTGCGACATTCGGATGGTAGGGTCAGAATTTGGCATCAACAACATGAAAGCATGGATCCATCCTGCCTTGTATCAACGGTTCAGGCTGGTGGTGGTGATGTCATGGTGTGGGGAATATTTTCTTGGCACTCTTTGGGCCCCTTGGTACCAATTGAGCATCGTTGCAACACCTTGTGGAATCTATGCCACGAAGAATTGAGGCAGTTCTGAAGGCAAAAGGGGGTCCAACCCGTTACTAGCATGGTGTACCTAATAAAGTGGCCGGTGAGTGTATTTAAGTGCTCCTTCCCCACTTCTTAGAGCCAGTTTGTTGGTGCATTTTGATGCTATTAACAAACGCTATTGAGTTATGATTTTTGGTATTGACCTTTGGCTTTTCCTGACCCGTTTCTGGCTAAACCCTGCCTACCCTGACCTTCTGCCTGTGACTTGTTGTCAATTGTATGCTGCCTACCCTGACCTTCTGCTTGTGACCCAGCCACCATCTCTGCCTTATCCTTCTGTACAACGTCTGCATGCCAACCGTTAACGTGCGTGACCATGTTGGGGGGTATAAACCTGGGACTTCCCTGCAGTGGAGACCAAGCCCCCTTGCAGGGGCTGATGTTGAGACCCATGCCCCCTTAAGGTATGTTCACACGGCTTATTTTGACGTAGTTTTGGGTGAGGTTTTTGGAGCGTTTCCGCTCCCAAAACCTCGTTTGAAACAAGCCTCTTCAGAAGAGGTTTTAGAGGAGTTTCTTGGCGAGGATTTCACCCACACAGATTAATAACCAGGACAAAAACTGCACCGAAAACCGCGGCAATAACCGCATCGAAAAACGCGCCTAAACCACGCTTCAAGAATTGACATGACACTTCTTTTTCAGCGCTTCCAAATAAGCGTCTAAAAACCTTGTCTCGTTTACATAGAAATCAATTAAATGAACTGAGGGCATTTTGGAAGCGTTTTGGACGAGGTTTTGGGTGAGGAAATGCTCCGAAACCTCGTCCAAAACCACATCAAAATAAGCTGTGTGAACATGGCCGTAGAATTCACTCCTTGGTGTGCTCTTACGCCTAACATGTGGTTTGGGAAAGCCTGTTTGTGACAGTATCCTGGACACTAAAACAATAACATGTAGGTATTGTCACAAAGGCACCCTATAAAAAGATGAAAGTATGCCCTCTCAGTTAATGTTGACCAACACTGGGTTTAGAATCATTTGATCATCTTTAGTAACAGGTATGAATGAAGCAACCTTCTTACAAGTGGCCTTCAGACCTCCGGCTTTTGCGCAAGGACTAACACTTGACTTGGACTGCACAGGTGACACCGGCATAGGCAGCCATACCTGGAAAAGGCACAGAACTGCAGGACCAGTTGATAGCTGGTGAAGACATTTGTCTGCGATGTTTTAGCATTAGCATCAAATACTAATAAATGTACTACATTTCGGGAACCAATTTTTACATAGTAAGGCCGGGTTCACATGGCTTATTCATGGCGGATTTCGACCTCGTAATTCCACCGTGTGGACAGGTGTGGAGTGGGAGAGGGGAGGGGGGGGGGCAGCAGCCCGCCGACCCCATAGACTATCATTACTAGTGGCGGGTATTCACCGCTAGTAATTGACATGTCATTTCTCTCCCAGCTCGCCGTATATCGCCAGCGGGGAGAGGAGATGGAATCCATGGTTCTCTATGAGCTGTGGATTAACGTAATGCTTGGGACATATTCCAGCCCATAATTCGTGCAGTACGGCGCAAATTACGGGCTGGAATCCGCCCCAAAATAAGCCGTGTGAACATAGCCTTAGGGTAGCAGATGTCTATCCCTCAGCTAATGTATTAGTCCTGTGCTCAGTCTATGGTAAGGCTGACAGTGGCCATTCACCACTTAACCCTTACATATTTCTAGACATCTGATCCAACTTTTCAGATACAGAATTACCGTAATTGATCTGAGATTTTTTTTCCATGTATACATTGCTATTTATTTATTTATATAGTTATTTTGATGGGATTGAAGTGATGGGAATTTTTTAAATATTTTTTCACTTTATGTTAACATTATTTGCCATGAGAAACCCATTCATTACTCTCCAGATGACCTACAATGACACTTTTTTGCATACCACAGGGCCTGTCTGACAACACATTTTTAAAAGGTCAAATTAATTTCAAATCACTACAGCTGTAATTATCATCACTTGACAACAATGGCTGCAGGTCATTTATACTGCACAAAAATGTAGCGTGTGAAGCAGTGGTATTCAGCCTCAGACGCTCCAGCTGTGTCTAATCCACAGGTAGTCAGAACACATTAGGAGAGTTAGTTTTTCTGAGAATGCACAGGTTGTACACCACTGGTGTACAGCCATCAAATTTAAGGTGCAATGAATGTTACCTCAAGCAGATGCTGGAATCTGTCTAATCTTGCATTACCCCAAAGATACTTTTATTGGATGATAGTAAAAACAATGGGGTAGATTTTTTCAATGTATTTTCAACAGTTTTTTTTTTTAGGAGTAGTACATGTTGATATCTGGTGTTGTTCTGTGACTAATTGGGGTACACATGCCCTTTATGAGCCACAACGGGGGGAGATGTTAAACAGCATCTTTTGGGGAACCTTTTATACCGAGGGCCATTTGGATATTTAGTTAAAGGAAACCTGTCACATAGGTTATGCCCCCCTTGCTGAGGGCAGCACAAGCTAGTGTCAGATCTGCTGTTCCCAGCACTGTGCCCCTTATTCTGTAAGATGCTGGAGTTTTAGAGCATTTACCCCTCAAATCTTATTCAGGAGTAGGTGTTAACTCTGCCCACCAAAGGCTAGCTCCGCCCACTGACAGTTATTCACATGTTTCTACCTATTCATAGTAATAGGTTTGTCAGTTGAGGTGGGCGGGGCTAGCCTCCGATTGGCAGGGTTTGAAAAAAACTGACACTCTGAAGGACTCTTCGAATGACTCTTCTGGCTGAAAACTGCAGATTTGAGCTTTAAATACATGAAAACTACAGCATCTTACAGAATAAGCGTTGGGAACAGCAGGTCTGACACTACCTTGTTCTGTCCTCAGCAAGGGGGGCAAAAACTATGTGACAGGTTCTCTTTAACATTAAGTTTTAGCCTTTGTTTTCACTTTAGATAAGGCCATTTGGATATTCACAGAATTCACAGGCCATACAAAATTATCAACTTAAAAATGAGCTTGCTATCTTTGATCAAATATTTAATTAACTCACTGCTAATGCTGGTGCTGCTTCCCTCCCTGGGATATTTGGCTTTTGGGTGAAATTCATGAAAAATTTAAAAATTTCACAATACAATGATATTTTATCCCGAAACATGCAATATTGGTTTTCTCATCTCAAACAATTTAATGGAACAAAAGCCAACAAAATTGGAGGGTCTACATCATCAAGAAAGGTCCATGTCTCAATAACAAGTCATGTGGGCTTGAGCATGAATTACAGCTTGATAGCTTGGTATCCCACAGGTCATTGAGGTTCAGGGGTACAGGGTTATGAACTTCTACATGGCAACTCCATTTGAGGTATCCCAGTCTGTAACAGCCGTTCCCTAATGATGTGACCTTGATGAGATGGAGCATTGTCATCCATGAAGATGAAACTAGCCCTGTGTTCATGCAGAAGCACAATGACTGGATTAATGATGTTAATCAAGTAATAGAGGTGTCACTGTACCACTCACAAAGTAAAGGGCAGTTCTGCATTGAATAAAAACACCTGCCCACACTAACACCACCACCACAACCAAAGGCTTGTCTGTAGCTAATGCATGGCGCTCTCCTTAACATCTCCAGCATCACTGGCGGCCAACATTTCTGCTCAGAGTGAGTCGACTTTCATCACTGAACATCACGGAGGACCACTGGTCCTTCGTCCAGCGTAGACGATCCCTGGCCCATGCAAGATGATGATGCCTGTGCCTGGTGGTGTGGTCAGGTACACTTGCCGATTGTCTAGCATGCAGACCACACTGTTGAAAATGGTTACGAATAGTCTGATGTGACACTTGGGTGCTGCTCACTTCTCAAATGTGCCTGGAGTTGTGTGGCATTTATTGGTTACAATGAAGCGGTCATCACTGAGTTATGGAGCCAAAGGACGTTCACTTCTTTGCCTTTCTGTGACTCTTTTAGTCTCTGTGTATCTCTGTTGTACCCTACTGATGACACTCTAACCTCAGTGGCCACTTCCATCTGAGAGCATCCTGTTTGAGGCCTTGCAATGCTGAGGTACTTTTGATCAATTGTAAGGTGTTGTCTTGGTCTCATAATGTTAAAATGGCATGATGAGGAGGACTGTTTAAATCCCAATTCAAATTGATCCCCTTAATTTATTGGGCGATTCAGGGGTCAAACACCTGTTGTACATTTTGCCATTAAGCTCCTCGTTAGAGATCAGCAAGTTGTGCAAAAAGTACTGAAACACTGAACAAGTGGACATGTGCATTCTAAAGTTAAGAGATGGTTTCATGTAGTTCATTTAAAAAATGTTCAAGAAATTTTATGTTCACTCTGAAATTTCAAACAAAAGCGAAATATGCCTAACTGTTTGTGAGTATCGTGTATGCGAAGTGTAACGTACACTTTTTTGAGCATGCGTTTGATTCATCTAAAATGTATGTTGGTGACACCTTTAACCTATTACATATATTTAATTTTTTTACATCTTAATTCTTTTTATGAATCTGTAATAAATGCAATAGATCACTGAAGTTCTGACAATTTCTTTCCCCCCCTGAAATCCAATTGAAGAATTTTATGTATATTTTTATGACAGATGCAAACATATATGTAATTTACATTAGTAAACGTGAGCACATTCACCAGCATAAGCTTATCATGGGCAAACACTTATAAAAATGTCTACTGTAATGCTGGAAAAACTTGAAGCGCTGCACCGTGCATCATCCATTTGCTCTAAAAAACATAAATGTAACGTAAGCTTCCCAACACATTTCTAAATGATCCGCTGTAGCAATACGTCTATCCAACACATGGCTTCATTGTTATGTGTAAGTCCAGCGCTTGTTTACTTGTGAACTTAGCCTTAGTTGTCATTGTCAGCTTTGTCTGACATCGCTGCAGAGTCTCACGTTTTTACAGCAAATTCAAAAACACAAAGAATGTGACATGCACCCAACCCTAAAACACATCTCCCATGCCGCAACCTGGGAGCCAGACTTAATATGGCAGGCACCATGGTTTCCATAAGTAAGCCACTGTCAATAGTGAGACAGCCCCTTTAATACCCCACACCTATTGTCCACACCAATTAATTGTCATTAAATACTAGTAATATACATTTCTGATCAAATCGCCATAAAGCCCTTCACCACCGGTTTGCCTTACCTGGGATAATAGAAGGTCTTTTCTTAGTCCGTCTTATAGGATCTAAAATTTTCAAGTTTTTTGGAATCTTTCCCTTCAAATCAATTCCGGAGAGCAGCTCTACAGGAAGGCTGCTCCGTCTGGTAAGCGCATTGTCACCTGCATGTAAGCAAAGCTTACTCTTCTCCCTGGCATAGAGACTGCTGTCATCCACGGCCATGGTGGCCTGCTCAATGACTGGTCGCATTAAGCACAATTAAAGTATAGATCAAGGCATTTCCTCTGGTGTGCTGCCTGCGTTCTCATGCTTGTCCATGCACTTGTTTGGGAAGTTTAGCATGGGGACAGGCGTGGCCCTCAGCAGGTGTAGGATTACTAAGCAGCACCTCCCTGCACCAGGTAAGGGCAGGAGGAGGGGAGGACAATGAAAACCATTAGATCAAGACAAAGCTTTGCACTGACTTCAAAGGCGCAGATAATCTTCCACTGGTGAACAGACACAAATTAAAGAAGGCTTTTCCCAGGTGTGACCTGCTATGTCATGTGACCTCCTCCGGGCTTTTACATAACCACTGCTGTCGTCCATGAAGAAGGAAGACTGGGCTGCAGAGAGCGTAAAAGTATGAAAGAACCCTCAGGAAATACAGATGCTACAGCTCCAATGGAGGTGATAAGGGCAGGTTCACACAGTGTATAGCATCGCGTACCTGTGCAATACGCCTGCTGCGGGAAGCACTTATCACAGAGCTCTGACTGGGCCCCCATTAGGGTATGTTCACACGTGGTAATTTCAGCGCGTATTTGTGCTCTAATACGAACGAGATGCACGCTGTAATTATGGTAATCCAAAGTTCTCATAGAGAACTTTGCATTATGTGTTGTCCCCCCACGCGTACAATACGTGACGTTGATTATTTGCGGCGAATACACGCCGTGAGTAACGCATGTCAATGGGGCAGTGTGTTAGCGCGACTCCCAAAGCACCCACCGTAATTGCGGCCGTACTGTATGCGCTGCAATTACGCCGTGTGAACATAGCCGAAGGCCTCACTTCTTTCTATGGGTGACCAGTACGCGCGGGAGAATATGCTTTGAAATCCTAGCAATCAATGCGTGCTAGTGTTTTTGTGGGGTGTACGTCAGGTGCAATGCAGCGAAATTACACCCTGCAAATACACTGTGTGGACAAACCCTTACCCAACTTTTCTAGAACCCTGATCAATAATATATAAAACTAGAGATACCTGCCACATTAGGTTCCTTGCAAGTTGTGCCTTAACGTTGCCACGATTTTACAGTGACTTGTGGGCATCCAGATATCACCATATAGCCTTAGCCTTCCACTTGCCATTTATAGATGTTGGAGAGACAGTGCTGAGCTGTCCTGGGGTTGTCATATTAGCAATACTGGTTGACATTGAAGTTTCTAAGACATGAATAGTCAATTGCACATTTCATGATGTCACAAGTGAGTTTCTAGCACATAACAGGTGGGTTTCAATTTTGTTGAATTGCTGTGATATCCCAGTGAGCTTATGTCAAGTAAGGCTGAGTGCACACTGCATTTGACCATACCTCAAAACGTGTACGCTATGATGTATACATTAAACGTATACTTTCCTTGCAATTTGATTGACTAGCTTTGTATTTCTATGACAGATACAAATGTATACATTTGCAATATTGGCACAAACACTAGGATACTTTTTCCATTGACATGCATTAAAAAGAAGGTATACTGTAATGTATATTTTTTTCTTAAACTTAAAAAAGCGCAGCAACCTGTGTCCTCTATCTGCTAACCCATATTGACAGTGGACATATGAGTACATCCTAATGCCGTTAAGTGGCTTTGTAGTGGGATCGTGGCGCGAGGTGTTAGCTGCTAATTGAAGCTAACACCCGGCGGCTACAGTGCGGGAGGGTGCCGGCGCCATCCCATGCTGTTTTACCCTTAAAGGGCCGTTCACACGGCTTATTTTGAGCACGGATTGCAGCCGTATTGCGCGCCATACTGCGCTGCAATACGGCTGGAATCCGTCCCAGCCATTACAGTAATCCACAGTTCTCATAGAGAACAATGGATTCCGTCTCTCCTACCCGCTCAGCGAATCCACCGCAGGGGGAGAAAGTGACATGCACATTATCCTGGCAGAATACGCGCCGTGGATAATGAAAGTCTATGGGGCCAGCGAGCTGCCACCCCCGCCCCTGATTCAAGCAGTATTGCGGGTGGAATCCGTCCCGCAATTACGGCTTGAATAAGCCGTGTGAACCGGCCCTAAGGCTATGTTCACATGGCTTAATTGCGGGACGTATTTCGCCCTGCAATTACGCCGTGTATGTATGGGGGCGGGCGCGGGGCGTGGCGACCGGCAGCTCGCTGACCTCATAGACATGCATTATCCACGGCGCGGATACGCCGTGAATAAGTAGCATGTAACTTCTCTCCCCGCTCGCCGTATTGTGCGAGCAGGGAGAGGAGCCGTAATCCATAGTTCTCTATGAGAACTGTGGATTACCATAATGACTGGGACGGATTTCAGCCATGAAATACGGCCCAGAATAAGCCGTGTGAACATAGCCTTAGATGCTGCAGCCATCTTTGCAGCCATTTAAATCAATGAGAAATGGTGCCACAAAATCCCAGGGCCCAGATCGCTTAACATGGCAGCTGAAAGTCTTGTGAAGGCTTCCACTGCCGCCATGTTTCCTGTTTTGCTACTTTCGTCCCCAGGCAGGAAGTAGTAAAACTGCTATCACCATTAGCTCAGAAGTTAGAAATCTAGGAGCTCATAAACTGTCCCTCTCTTTTTGGTGTCAGCCCTGTTGCGGTCGGTTACTGTTGAGTAGTCTGTAGATAACATAGTTGTGTGAGTGCTAATGTTCTTCTAAATATTTGTTCACTTGGGTGTAAATAATGTCCCTCAGTCCTGTGCTCATGTTCCCCTATTGCAAATCACAATACTGCAATTTCAGAGGATGTTGTGAAACGGGGAGGAGTTGCTTCCAAAGCTAAACACTGCAGGAGCCTGGTGTTGGGTGAAGATTTGGAGATGTCTGACTTAGTTTCTCGAGGACTATGTTCAGACACATTGGGGCAGATTTAGTAATGCTGTACAACATTAAGAAAGTGTAAAATTTCGTTTTTATGGCATTTTGGTTTTATGGGATCATGAAATAAAATTTGGAAAAAAAATTTCTGAAAAATGCTGGATTCAAAATGTCATTAAAATTTAAACTAGACAGTCTTATAATGCGCCATATTTATTATTGTGCTGATGTATCTGGTACAGGTTTAGACTGTCTAGTTTGTTTACACCCTGCATTAGTTGGCTTACTATATGCCATTAGCAAACTGTTGGTATATGGTGGCACACTAACGGTATGTTCCCATGGGGTAATTTTGCCGCGCATTTCGCATCGTATTTGCACTAATATGAGCAAGATGCGCGCTGAAATTACGGTAATCCATAGTTCTCATAGAGAGCTATGGATTACACCTCTTCTCCCCGGGCGTACAATGTGATCATTTTTTACGCCCGGGGTTATAATTTAAATGTCTATGGGGTCGGCGGGCTGTCGGCGCCCCTCCCCCCCCCCCCCCCCCCCCGCATCGCGGGTGTACGCGGCGAACAGAGAGACTCCCAAACACCCGGCGTAATTGCAGTATGTACTGTACACACAGCAATTACACAGTATGAACATAGCCTAAACCATGACGCATTGCCGCAAAACCATGCCACATTTACCAACATCCCATCCCTTTTGTCACACAAGGCACAGAAGTGTCTAGAAACTAAGGCTATGTCTACACAGCACAGGTTTTTGGTGGGATTTTTGGCAGATACGATATTTAGAATCTGTCGCGAATCTGACTGTTAGGCCATGTTCACACAGCTTAAACTGGGACATATTTCATGCCGTACTGCGCTAAATACGGGGCGAGATACGTCCCAGTCATTACGGTAATCCACAGTTCTCATAGAGAACTATGAATTACGTATTTTCTCCCCGCTCGCACAATACGCCACGGGGGGAGATAAGTGACATGTCATTTACTAGCGGCGAATATGCGTCTCTAGCAATGAATGTCGGTGGGCTGGCGGGATGCCGGCCCTTCCGCCACGTGGGAGCTCGTGTGAGCTCCCGAACTCCGGCGTAATTACACCCCACAATTACAGCATGTGAACATAGCCTAAGGGTATGTTTATATGCCGTCTTTTAGATGTGTGTTTGGATCAGTGTTTCGGACCCTAAACGGACCCAAACGCGCATCTAACAATGTGCAGTGTGATTCATATTTTCAATGTAAAACACGCGTTCGGCGTTCCGGCAAGTGGTCACTGGTGCGTGTTTACATGCGTCTTCGGATCCATTCAAAGAATTGTCATGTCAATTCTTGATCCGAAAGACGCAGCAGACGCCCTATTTAAAATTAAAGTGTGCGCTCCTGCTGCAGCCAAAGCGATTTACCAACCGCTTTTGAATGCATTTTTCGGATCCAGAATGGATCCCACACAATAACATACCCTAACCTGTGCTTTGTAGCACTCAATAGAAGATCCGTGCTGTAGTCTACACAGCACAGATTTTTTACCGAAACCGCCGTCCGTCCAGTGGAATATAGAACATGTTGTATATTCTGCCGGACCACCATTGGATTCCCGCAGCCCCATGTACAGGGCCGCCGGGAATCTGAAATCCGACCACACACAAAAACACACACAAAAAAAGTCGGTGCCGCGTGGTCCAGCAATGTGAAAATGTGGTCGGATTTTGGACAGGTGTATGGACCTAGCCAAAAGGTATGTTCACACGCTGTTTTTGGACCGTATTTTAGTATGTTTAACACACAGGAAAATGGCCCAAAATCAGCCTCAGACGAGCTCCAAATCTTCCTTCATTGAATATAATGCAAAATACGCCTTGTCGTTCAGATGAAGCGTATTTCACAAGTGTAATTGCGAGATGTTTTCTGTTTGCATTTACGGCCGTAAAAATAAGTGAGGTCAATTCTTGAGGCGTTTTTTTTTTTTTCTCGTAAAATCCCCATAAGAAACAGTGGGGATAGGATTTTTCAAAATACTCTTCAAAATACGCCTCTAACCAATTGTTTTTTGAAGCAGATGTGGAAGCTGATGTATGTGGTGTAAAGCATGTACAACATTATTTTTTGGTGTAAATTGCCTTAATATATGTGCACCACTGTTTTGTGGTAAATTAATGCAGCCGTCAGATCTTACATTCGAGTGCACTGATTTTTAAATACTGAAACCTGCGTGGTCTCTGGGAAAAACTAGGATCTGTTAGTGCACACTATGAGCAACATCTATGGTTTCGCCATTGCCGATTCTATAGATGTATGAACAGGGGTACGGCCAAACTTGGCGCAATGTTTGCCTAACCACACAATTTAATGCACCAAAGTTTGGTGCGAAACTGTCAAAGAAGGTTTGGCGCATAACAATCTATGCACCAACTTTGAGTGTTAGGCGCCAACAATGTTTGGTGCATAACACTTCCATTCATATTGTCATATTATACACTCCTCTTTACCTGTTTAGAGTTGTTATGTTGGTGCCAAAAATGGCACAAGCAACGTGCAAATTCAGAGATGTCGCCCTATGTTTGACCATATATCAAAACGTGTACGTTATAACAGATATGCTAAACATATGCCAAACGTGCACTGTTTCGAGCAGAAGTTTGGCATCCGTCTCTTTCTTTTTTTTAACCAGTTTTTCTATTGGCTGTCCCTCGGTCTTCTTTGCAATTTGATTGGGTAGGTTTGTTTATATTTTTATGATGGATACAAACGTATAAGTTTTGAATATGGACACAAACACTAGAATACGTTTTCTATTGAACTACACTTTAAAAATCGTATACTGTAACGTATATGTTTTTGTTCAACTAGAAAAAGCGCAGTGCTCTGCATATCTATCCACGTTCATGAGTCAATGAACACGCAAACGCATATGTTTTTCCGTGCTTCACAATACCAGATAACGGATCTGTCATCCGTTCAAAACAACGTAGTGTTCACTAAGCCTTATGATTATGTTCACATGATGGATCTTTCCAAATGGATAGCTTAGATGTGTTGTGTTTTTTATGTGGATTTTCAGTGTGGATTTTTTAAAAGACCAGTCAATGGAGCCTGGTGCAGATCTACACACAAATCGACGATCAAATCGTTTGATGCACATTTTCGGTTTCCTATTGGCAATTCACACGTCGCTGCCCCATCCCCGCAATACAGACTTTGAATCCGCATGGGAAAATTCCATCTATTTTGCACTGACATGCAGATTTTCCATTGAAATCAATGGGATTCTACATTAAAATCCTAGGTTAAAATATGGCTACTGGGCGGCAGTGCACTTTATATATATTCAAATAGGCTCAAGGGAAAAGAGGTGCACCACCTATTGGATGTAATGTTCCTCAAGTCTCATCCAACTCATTGAGCCTTGGAATAATGCCATACCTGATACTCATCTGCACAAAGCTGTTTCCTTTGCCCCCAGGGTCTTTGAATGTTTTTACATTACAGTGGAGCCAATATGACGTGCAGGTCTCCACCAACCTACTTGGCACTGCTCCCTAATGAGCTTCGTTATCCATTTTTAGCAAAATATGGTTTTTAGATGCATAAGACAGATATTTATTCAATTTATCTTTTCAAAGAGTGAATAAGAAAAGAAGTATATGCTTTTTTAATATTCCACTATTTAGGATTTGCTTGCCTTTTGCTGCACCAAAAAGTCCACCGGTGTGAACCTGGTCTTTAGGGAGCATGCATACAGTAGTGTTTTATATGGGCCCATAATAGGGATCCTACAGGGGTGCATGGAGCCTCTATTTTGGTTTACATTTCATACATGTGTTTTTGTTGGATTCTGTATGAATCCAAAAGACAGAATGAAAATCTGTGCTATAAGTATAAAGGTATATTTCCCCAGAAGAATGTATGACCATTGTGGAGACTAAGCAGCCCCATATTGAGAAGTTGCAAGGCCTCTATGCACTGCCATACAGGCTATGTGCACATGGTTGTGCATGAGCTTTTGAAGGGGTTGTCTCACCCTGTCCATATGCATATTCCCATATGACTTTTTTTTTTTCCTGCTTATGTGCTGGCTGCAGGGCATATGTAGCTGGCTGCTCGTGTATGTCTCTGTATATGGGAGTTCCAAGCTTTGACTTGGACAAGATGGGAATAGCCCTTTAAGGACTACTGTGAGTCAATCAAACATAAGGGGGCATTACCTCGTGTAGTTTTTGTATGTAAGGGCTTTGTCACATAGTTTTTTGGGATGATTATTTTTTGGGGAGAGGGGCATTTTTTACAGGTTTTAGCTCTGAGCAAGAACCATCATGGCCAGATGTTGGTTGGAAGTCAACAGGGAGATGTAAAACTTTCTGCGTGCATTTTTTTATGGCTTTTTTGGGGGGGGGGGGGGGGTCAGTGGCAATTTTTTCCATATGCAGCATGCTCCAGGTGTGGCATTTTTTGAAGCAGTTTTAGTTTGTGATGGTTTTTCTCTGTAAACCTCCATTTTTTTATGCAAAAACACATGTGTAAATGGTTGTTTTGTTTTTTTGTGCCTTTTTCAACATTACATATCGTGATTTGAACAAGATTTCAGATGAAAAAATTGCACCCTTAAAATTCATGTTTTTAAAGGGAATGTGTTATCAAAAAGTAACTCACGTTTTTATGTTAAACACATATTTTTCTTTGTTTTTTTTTTTTTTTAATTTTCCATAGCACTTTCAATATTTTTTAAAAATTAAGTCCTGCAAGTTTCACTTTGGCCACTAGGCCTAATAATACTCTGACACTTCCTGTTCTGTAGAGACAACTTCTCAGCAGTCTCCTCATTGTCAGCACAGGCAGGATTACACTGAAAGGAGACATCAATGTGTATAGATAACACAGAATCCACCAGTCACAAAAGGACATCTCACCCTCTCCTCCTCTCTGCACACTGACTTCTTCCCAGGTAACCGAGCATGAAGCTGCTGTAAAGTATTTTTCTGACTGCTGTTAAAGCACTGTAGGCAAGAATGTTGTCCACACAATCTTAGAATAGAGAAACCTACAATCAGAAAATTAAAAAAAGGAACGTGGATCTTGATTTAAAAAGTAAAAAAATGGCGACTGATTCCCTTTAAACAAACTATTTTGACAATAAAAGCACAAAAAGCTGAATTAAAAAATACATGAAACTTTATAAAAAATGGGGTTTTTGATTTTTTTTTTTTTTTTTTTTCAGCCAACAAAAATACAAAACGTAAGTGTGAAGGAAACACAAATTTTGCTACAGTTCCTGCAATTTGACAACCTCACCTAACATCAATGGGAATCTATACTACAGGGAATGTTTTATTTTATTTTTTCTTACTTATTAAAAACAAGACACTGATCCATATAATTTTCTTCTTAGCCGTCTTTATCTTCTGACTGTAGATTTTTTAATTATATTGTGGTTATGGGGGAGGCCATCTTGCCTGCACTGCTTTTAACAACATTTAGAGCCACATGTATGAAAACTGTCTAGATCTAAAACTCACCTTGTTGCTCATAGCAACCAATCAGAGCGTCCCTCTCATTTTTCCAGAGCACTATATGAAATAAAAGAGGCTCTCTGATTGCTTGCTATGGGCAACAAAGTGAGTTTTAGACCTAGTTTTCATACATGTGGCCCTTAGAGAGATGCTTTACGCAGCTACATGGACATAGGAGCCTGTAAACGGGAGGGAACCCATTGACTTTTATAGGAGTTTTCTAGGCATGCTGTGTGACCTGGGAAGGAGTCAGTGTGCAGGGAGGAGGAGAAGGTGAACTGTGATCTCCTATTGTGATTGGTTGATCCGGTGTTTTCTATACACTTTGGTGTTACCTTTCAGTGTAACCCTGCCTGTGCTGATAATGAGGAGACTGATGAAAGTTATCTCTACAGAACAGGAAGTGTCTATTATTAGGCCTAGTGGCCAAAGTGAAAACTGCAGGATGTTAGAATTTTTTGCAGTGGTATGGGAAATTAAAAAGAATATAACCAAAAACTTGAGTTAACCAATAGGTTAATTTCTGATGACTGTTTCCCTTTAATTAAACTGGAAGAACCATTGGACGTGATGTAAGTGACCCTGTTCTGATCACACACTCCCTTTAAGCCCCACAAAATGGACTCTTCTTGTGAGGCCATCTGGGCAAAGTTTGCTTTCTACTTCTGGCAGCAGAAATCTGAATCCACCCTGTCTATATCAGATAAAGACAGTCACAATAGTTGATGGACTCCTCCAATTCGTACTGCCTACCTCCAAACCTAATGACCTATTTGTGAATCATAGAGGAACACTGATTTCTTAAATGTAAGGCACATTTCAGAACAATGTACGTACTGCAGAGAAACACACCTGAGGGGTCTGCCGAGTTTGTATGATTGCCGTCCTTTACTGCAATTATTTCATTTCTCAACAAACACATCCATCATCCTATTTATTTAGGTGTCGTAAGATATGTAACCGGAATGAATAGCTCTGACTATGCCGTGAAATCACTTTTCTGGACAACATTGTATTTCTCAGGTACTTGAGGTCGATGTCTCATTCTTAAGACCTACATGACTATGTACTGTGAAATCAGCATGTTACAAGTAGAACATTTTATCATCTTTATAATCTATTGTCTGTTCTTTATGCATGGCTTAATGAGTGTACCAGTCTGCAGAAAATTTGGCACATATGTAAATCAGGCATTTCAAAAGGTTTCAGACTGGGTTTCATCTCTTGAGAACTTACCGATCTCTACATAGGTGGTAAAAACAAGACTCTTCATGAACAATGTGTTACTTATGCACGACCAACCAACTGGAGCAGTCTGTACAAAATGTGGTACATAGGAAAACTCGGTTCTTTAGAAGGTTCTAGACAGGGTTTCAGCTCTCTAGGATCCACTCTCCTCAACAAATTAGCAGCAAATGCTCGATCAGGTTCAAGTCTGGAGACCTAGGGGACCAGGGTAGTAGTTGGAAGTCTTGGACATGCTTTTTCAACCAATGTTGGAGATTTGTAGTCGTCTGACATGTCACATTCTCTTGCTAGAGGAGCCCATCTGACAATCGGCATGTGCCAAAAATGGTTGAGTGCCTTTCACCTGGATGAGTAGCCCAGGGAATACAGAATGTTTATTCTCCAATGGGTTTTACCTGACAAGCCAATGTTTATCTGTTCAATTAAGCTGAAAAAGTGGGTCATCAGAGAAGGCAATGTGGGCCAATCAACGGTGGTCCAATCTGGATAATGCACAACAAATTAATCCTTTTCTGCCAATGCAATTTGGTTAGCAGAGGTGCAGTGATCACATGGAGCCCCCTATGTTGTGGGGTTCATTGAAATGTTTAGACACCTCTGGTAGCACCCTAGTTCATTTTGGTGTTGAGCTGCTCCACTGTAGCGTGTTGGTCTGCCCTTGTGCACCTTTGTACCCAGCCTCTCTCACCGATCGCAAACAGTTCACAAACTGCGCTGTTTCAGAAATTTCACACTCTTGTCCTAAAACTCAATAATCATTCCTTTTTGGAACTCTGATAAATCACCCCTTATACCCATAATGTCCACTCACAATACACTTTCACCACAGCAGCACTCGAACATCTTACCAGGACTCGAACATCTTACTGCCACCCTTACCCCAAAACTCAATAATCATTCCTTTTTGCAACTGTAATCTCCCATTTTATCCATGACGGCAATGAGGGATATGAGTTCAGACAGCCTTTCACACACCTTATATACCCACAAAGCCACATCTCCACGCATGACTTTCTTCATGAGCTACACGCTGCCAAAGTCAAAAGTAGGAAGTGTTCATAATATTGTGGGCAACCAATTTTTACACATACCTCAATACACCATTGCTGTAACAACATTTTATTTCAGAATAGAGCTGCATTTATAAAGATTAGTTCGGCTTTGTGGGTCTTTTTGTGGGTCTCACTAGGATATATTCCTTCAGATGTAAAGGAGCATGGTTTATGCAGGAATAAAGCTCTAAACATATTGTATGGTTTTCCACAGGACTGAAGGAAAACTCGCTCTCATACCTTGGTGTATTGGGCACCAGGTGCATGAATCTAGCCTTTGTTGCCCCATGTTCTGGCTGATGATTGTCACTTACCGTTGAATATTGGTGAAAACTAGCAGGGAAAGCAGTTGCAACCATTAGGTCATGGATGCTTACCTTGATCGTACATAACTGATTTGGCTGCCAACATCAGTTACTGTGTTTTGAGGGGGACATTGTGGTTTGGGCACTGGAGGTCATAGTGAGTGTCATGGGGAATGGCTAGGAATGGATTGGTCATAGTGGGTGTCAGGGGGATTGGTTGTTTTGACTTTACATAAGGGGTATTGTGGATATCATGTGAGGACTGGATCGGGGTGAGGCATTGGATGTTATTTCTGGATTTTTTTAAAGCATTTTATATTGTGCCTAATAAAAAGTTGGTGAGTAAAATGAGAATGCTTGGAATGAGGAAAAAATTTGCAAGGGGGTAAGTAACTCACTTGCTAATGGAAAACAAAGGGTGGTGATTAATGGTACATACTCAGACTGGATTCCTGTTACTAGTGGGGTACTACAGGGGTCAGTATTGGGCCCTATTCTTTTTAACATATTTATTAATGACCCTGCAGAAGGATTGCACAATAGAATATCAATCTTTGCTGATGATACTAAACTGTGCAAAGTAATTAACATAATAGACGATAATACAATATTACAAAGGGATCTGGATAGGTTGGAGACCTGGGCAGAGAAGAGGCAGATGACGTTTAACACAGATAAATGCAAGGTAATGCACATGGGGAGGAAAATCCATTTCATGATTAACGCTGGAAAATTTCATGATTAATGCAGGAAAAACGTTGGGTAAAAGTGACATGGAGAAGGACTTGGAAATCTTAGTGGACAGTAAACTTAATTGTAGCAGCCAGTGTCAGGCAGCAGCTGCCAAGGCTAATAGGATCATTAAAAAGGGGCATCAATGTACATTATGCAAGTCACTGGTTAGACCACACATGGAATATTGTGTACAGTTTTGGGCACCAGTTCACAGGAAAGACATTGTAGAGCTTGAACAGGTACAAAGGCGGGCAACAAAAACAATCAAAGGACTGGGTGGACTACGATACCCAGAAAGATTAACAAAATTAGGGTTAGTTAGAGAAAGGACGGCTTTCCAGGGTCAATATATATCCCTGGTCAATATAGAGATCTCTCCCAAGATCTTTTTATACCCAGGACTGTATCAAGAACAAGTGGGAGATGGGGGCAGGGAGTATCTTCTACTTCTAAAGGTAAGAAGGTTTCTATATAAACACAGGGAGTCTTTACTGTCAATTTATCGGTTGCTCTCCCCAAGGAGAGTTATTCCCACCTCTAAGCCACTCGTGCCTCTCACCCAGCCAACCAGTAAGTTTTACTCTGCACTGGCATGGGGCAAATACCTCAAAACATCTATCTGTAGATGAACTTAACTGATTTGGCTTAAATCCCTTTGATACTGCAAGGCTCCTGTGAGCTACATGTGAATTGAGGATAATCCAATAGAGGGGGGGTTTTGGGTTTCTCTGCTTTTCCAAAAAAGCCTTTGCTTTCTGTAAAGCAGTGAGACTGTGGAACTTCTCCCAAAGGGAACTTGTCAGGGGAAATTTCACGAACAGAGTTAAAAAAAGGGTCTGGATGAATTTCTAGGGAAAAATATAAAAGCTATGTGTCTAGGATTTGGAGGGGTTTGTTGTCCGGGGATTTTTTTGTTGCCAGATTGGGTCAGGAAAATTTTTTTCCCTAAAACAAGGACAATTGACTTTTACCTCATTGTGGTTTTTGCCTTCCTCAACATTATAGCACAAGAGGCTGAACTGGATGGACGTCTTGTCTCTTTCCAGCCTTACATACTATGACTGTAACCCTTCTTTAAAAAATGGAGGCGGTGCTCAAGTAATGGGTGTGGGGAGCTTCTTTCCCTAAGAAATTTAAGGGGGAATTTGCAAAAAACACAGTGTGTCGGGGGCACCAAATAGCAGTATATGGAGTGCAGGGCCGCTCCGTGGCTCCACACCGTTTTCAAGCGCACTACTCAGCTGTTTGCATGAAGGCGCCAAAATCTTTCCTTTGACCGCGCATCTTTACTCTATAAATTCACAAGGTGTGAATGTTTTTGCTCATACCATCCTAGACCATAAACAGCGGAAATAACTAAATATTATTTTTGCTTTCTGTTAGGTGGAATTCCACTTATAATTTGTTACATGCTACAGGTCAGACCAGCGATGAAGCGTAGAAATTCCTCAGTAACATTACCATATCTTAGAGGAGCCACTGGGCTTCATGGCTGTTAAAAAAACCCGTTTGAGTGGGGAAAATTTTTTTAATTATAGGTTTTAGCTGCTGTCTAACCAGATTTGCACCCAGGGTTTGAAGTGCTGTTTACCAAGTGTAAGATGTCATTAACTGCAGTGGATATAACACTGAGTACAACCAAACTACACGAAAGCTGAAGCCGGATACTGGTGACAGGGGCTCACAGGAGAAAACATTTTTTAGTCACAAAAAACAACAGGTGTTGGTCTTAGACCTTCAGAGTTGTATCTTTAGAACCCCCTTTCATAAGGAAAAATTGTGCACTAGGTTTCCTTTACATACTTTTGGATGGACTATTTTTTTGGGTGAAAAACACTTTTTTTTTCTTTCATGCTGTATGCTTTTTTATGCAGTGTGCATGGAATTTTTTCACAATATGATGTACTTGTGTTCTTAAGTGTTGTTCTTTTCTGTTGGGTTTTTCGACAACAAATCATGTAATTAATGATTTGTAACATAAAAAAACCACAAAATGCACCTGAAACCCAACACACTTACAAATGTGTTTTTTTTTTTTTTAGGCAGAACAAATGGAGGTCTATGGGTGGAAAAAAAGACCTCCCCTACAGTAGTGTGGTGCATTGGATTCGGGTATGGACATTGACCCTGAAAAAATTTTTTGTTGGCATTAGGTGGAAACAGGGAAATGATCACCACCCCTTTTTCCAAGACTGAAAAGGGAAAAGTGTATGTGAAAAATTTTGAGGATATATTCCCTTTTTTTTTTTGGGAAAAACAAGGTTGTTGATCGGTCACATGACTTTCCAGACATTAGCAGAAAAATTTGTATCAGGCCGGACTGGCTAAGTGCAACACTAACCTACAGCATACTGCTTTGGGTGAGTTTTGTGGGTCCATGTAATTTTTTTTTTTCCAAAAAGGGGCTGTTTTGGGTTTTGTTTGGATGAACGGGTTTTGGCCTTTTCTCAATTTTGGGAATATCTTATGACCAATCACGAGCTTTGTTCCAGACAACAAAAAGGAAGTGTATGTGAACGAATTATCAATGGATCATATACTTCCTTTTTTTTAGTCTGAAACAAAGGTGGGGGATTGGCACAAGACTTTTTCCCTTGCTGGGAAAATTTAGATAGGCTAAATCCCCAAACACAAACCCCAAATTTCAGATGCTACTTTGAAAAAACAAAAGACCTAAAGTGAGAGAAACACCACAAAGAAAAAAGTATAAATAGTACCTTCTGCATTTCATAGTTCTGTATTGAGTGCCACCACCATGCTTTGCAGTGGGGATGGTGTGTTCAGAGTAATGTGCAGTGTTGGCTTTCATCCCCACATAGCGTTCAGCATTTAGGCCGAAAAGTTCAATTTTGGTCTTGTCTGACCAAAGCTCCTTCCATGTGCTTGCTGGGTCCCCCTACAATGCCATGTTGTGGTACGTATGGTGGATTGAGCAGTGCTCCATGAGATGTTCAGAGTTTGAGGCCTTCATAAAACTGTTGTAGTTATGAGAGAATAAATGACATACAGATGTAGTCTATTTACTAGTTAGGGGAATTCTATAGGTAGTAGGTCACACTGGATTTTATACAGGGGTATCAGAGTACAGAGGGCAGAATACATAGACATCCATTGATCCCCATTGCTATGTAAGATTGGTGTCACCACCTAATGACCTGAAACTAAAACTGCAGCATAAAAGAAATAACTAAAGGTAAAACATATTACTGCAATATTTTAATATATATCATCTTATTTTGCTATGTGGCCCCATGGATTCTAGTTATGCCACCGGTCAGCAATGTGAGTGTTTCTGAAAGCAGAGGTTTGGCAATTGGGCATCTTAGTAGGCCAGCCTGAGGAGATGTATGTTCATGGCGTGCTTAAAACTGAGTGTTGTGAGTTGGTCTGATTGTGCAGGAGAGCATATTCCAGAGAACAGGTGCAGCGTTTGCGAAGTCTTAGGCAATGTTCACACGGCTTATTCAAGCCATAATTGCGAGCCGGATTGTGCTCGCAATTCCGGCTTGAATAAGGGGCAGGTGCTGTCGGGGGCGGGGGCGCTGCCCGCCGGCCCCATAGACTTGCATTATCCGCGGCGCATATTGCGCCTGGATAATGTGCATGTCACTTTCTCCCCGCCTGGCGGAATCCACTGTTCTCTGAGACCTGTGGATTACCGTAATTACTGCGACGGATTGGAGCCGTACTGCAGCGCAAATCCGGCGCGCAGTACGGCTCTAATCCGTGGCGAAATAAGCCGTGTGAACACGGCCTTAGAGGAAGGAAGCACAGAGACCACATCGGGAGGTAGACAGAGATAAGATCTAGAGGGGTGCAGCGCGGTGAAGAGCTTAATAATAGAGAATAGTTTAAACTGTATTCTATACTTAATGGGCAACCAGTGCAGTGACTGATACAGGGTAGAGGCATCAGAAAGAGCCATTAACTTATTTCACTCTACAAAAATGCATAATGTTTTTAGATGTGACTGGTTCCCATTTGGCCAACGGGCCCCATAGCAGCTGATATGCTTGCTAGAACTATAGTTATGTCCATGTTCCTGACACTCCATGCACTTGGGCACCCATAGGCCCCTATCTGTATATAGATGTTCTGTTTTGTTAGCAGGTGCATCCATTTTTGTATACTACCCTGTATTGATGAAACATGGTCCTTCTCAACTTTTGTCTCCCCTCTACACCCACATCGATTGGAAGCTTGACTCTCACATCTAATGTTTGATATGTTACTAGCTTTTTACTATGTAATATTTCCTTTTTGTTTGTACTCATACCCTCTTCATTGTAAAGTGCTAAATAAAGCTTATTATTAAATCTAAGGGACAGCTTCAGATCTCTAGCATGTGATTTTCTTTCTTTACGCATGTCGCCATGTTTTTAGATGCAGATAAGCCCCACCTAATTTGACCAATTTGCATCCTAGCCCCTGATCAGTTTCAAAGCATGATTTTTGAAACTGTGTGTAAGCCCTGCCTAACAATCATCATACCAGAAGGAAATATTTTATTCCCTTAGAAGTAAACTACAAAGGACCCTATTGATTACGAGGTCTTGAACTGTAAGGAAATGACATATTAAATATATTACAAAATTACATAATGTTTCAGTGTACAGTGAATAAGGCCCCATTGACTTCACACTTTCAGCCTCTGACGATGGTTTCCATTGGGATACCTTGAAAAAGTCATCCTTTGTGTAGCTATAGGAATCTATAGGGCAAACTAAGTTTGCTCTAGTTTGCAAATGTATGAGCTCTGGTCCGGAACTATCTAGTAACGGCTTCGCAATGTAGCGTCCGGTACACATTCAATGAGACGCATCCTAGGGTAAGTTATACTGTCACTTTCAAATGCTGCAATTATGCTGATTATCCAATCATATGCATTATAACATCGCTACCATGTGTATATATCAGACAGGTTTATGGGGTGCAAACTATCACTATGAGTAAGGGCGCTATGCACTAAGCCCGAAACGCGTCAGTGTGTTTGGTCCTTTGGGCTCTGTATTACCACTCCTAGCCAACTGACCATGTGCTTTTGTCATATTTCATATTTTTAATTATTTTTGGAAATACATTTTGCATGATTTTATATTGCCTTTGGGTCGTGCTGGATTTTCCACGTTTGAAGTACCAATTACTGCATGCTTGAGCAGTTATCCGTGCACTATATCACGCAGGAAGGAGCTGGCTTCATCTACTACTTACAATGAGCTCTGGTCTACAACACTATTGTGTCCGGTATATAAAGAGGTTATGTTCAGGAAATAGAGCAAGCGTAGTCCAATAGAGCTTATGTTTGCTCTATAAACCCCTATGGCTTCTTCTTGTCCCAGTCATGATATGCATGGCATAAACGTGCAGTTCGACGGAATTGGATATAGATCTCACAGTGATGCAAGTCCAGTTTAGTTGAAGTATGGCAGGTTTGGGTCATGTGGCCATAATAAAGGACTAAAAAGCGCCCTCGATACAGTTGCATGAAAGAGCCTCACCCTTATTTACGTCTAGCATTTTGTCTTCACTCTCAAGGTCATTGACTTTTTACTATGCAGTTACGTAATGAAGGCAGAAAACCTACATAATAAGCCATAAAATAACGAAATGAATAACACTCCAAAATCTGCCATTCATTCGAAGGATGTTTTCGTACACATATTGTAAAACCGAATTCAGCCATAGGCAGTATGAACATAATAACCCCTTCATTGATTCTAAGCAGCCTGTTGTCTTCTCCTTCATCCGTGTTAGTCTAGCAGGTATTTCTATTTTGCACTCAGGTTTGTTTCTCCTGACCATTCTTAATGACTTAGAAGGCAGGTAATATCTCAAAGTGAGACCAGCTGCACAAACAAAGCAGATTTCCATAAAACTCAGTTACACTGCAACCCCTTATTTATCAAGTATATATGCTGTGTTGAATAATTGGATTGTTCTTTGACGTCACAGCAGAAACATAAAGTAGATGATTAACTTTGCAGCTGCCGGTGTTGTTGTAATGTACATGGTGCATTTTACATACGGAATGTGGTGTTAACACCTAACGTGCAGGTCTGCCCCTTTGTCTTTTTTTTTTGGGTCAAAACCCCCGGGGAAAATTTTGCTGCAGATTTTAGAAATGTTTAAAAGGGGAGATTTTTCAAATTGAGTTTCATTCAAATATGTCCCAGTTTGGTTTGACGCTGGTTCGACCGAACTTGAGAAAAAAGACAACCCAAATTTTTTCTCTAATCTTATTCCTAACCAAATCTGTAACACTAAACCTGAATTGATGTTTGGATTAGGGTTTTCACAGTTTCATAGGGGTTAACATACCTTACAGTGTCATTCCTGGTCACTCACGTCATGTCCAATGTCTTTTCCAGTTCCCTTAAAGGGCTTGTCTCGTTTTTGTTAGGACGGGATGAATAAAATAATGTGCTTTGCTCTGTCACTTCCTGGTAAGTGTCTGTAAATTAGATATGAGCTTGTGTATTAACTTCTTGTTAATTATATTTAGGGATCTAGGATTGATAAATTTCCTGAGGTCCGGAGAAGTTTCGGGCAAAATAACAGTCGAGTAATTACTGTTTTTGTCTAAAAGATCGATAACACAAAGCCTCACACTGCTGGCCATGCCCTGGTGATACACCCATCCCTGTTTATGATAAACAAACAGCAGGGGAAAGAAGTACACAGGTAGGTCACTTGGGGAACCAGAGAGAGCCAGAAGGTGTTTAAAATCATTTTGTACTCCTTAAAAAAAATAAAAAAAATGAACAAAAATATTTTGGAAAACGTTTTCATTTAGTGATCCCACATGTTGAAAGTTTGTTTTGTGAAAGGAAACCCCCCTTTAAAGGGAATGTGTTACTTTTTAGTAGTTCTCATTCTAGCACAGCAGGGTTAAATGAAGGTGAACCCCAATGTGAAAGATAAAACAAAATCCCCCTTTACAATAGGAGATGGTCACAGCAGGGGGTATACAGGGGGTGCGAGGTAGCAGTCGCTAAAAGGGCCCCCTAAAGCCTGGGGGGGCCCAAAACCTTTTGCCACATATGGAGACACAAATTGTAAATGCACATGGTAGCTGGGGGGGCCCCCATTTTATTTTTTTGCACTGGGGCCCGGGGAATTCAACTTACGCCTTGGTCAAGCTCCTTCCTCTTACTTTCCCTGCACATTCTTGCAGTTATGAGTCATGGGGCTGCTCCTGTTCACAGGCTCCTATGTGTAGGGTGGGCCTGCACCCCCTGTCCCGATGCAGGCCCCACCCGTGGTTCCCCCACGACGGCACCCGCCCCGCTGTGGCGGTGGGCGTTTTCTCACCCTGCCGGCCGGGTCCCCGCCCACTTACCCCGGGGCCGCGCTTGCTGTAGCTCCAGTGTCCCGGCGTGCGCTCCCCGCCCTAGGGGCCCGCGGGGCTCTGGAAATTTAAAAAGGGCCCTGCATTGGTAATTTGGGTATTGGGTCACTGCCCTTATTAAACCTGCCCTTCTGATTTGTGCCAGATCTTTTTTGCCCCTTTAGATTTGAGAAAGGGTTTCCCACCTTGTTCTGATTTACATGACCGCCATTTCCTCGACCACGCATTTGCCGCCCGCCCCCGCTTTCCGTCCCCGATACGGCCTGATTTCTTTTGACCCCCGCTATCTTTGGCTGCCCCCGCAAAACAAGTCACGTCAGGGGTAGCGACCTGGTAGAAAACCCCCCGCAGAAGTCCATCCCGCTTTGCGGCGGGTCTGGTGAAAAAACCCGGGCCTACTTAGTTCCCCCTCCCTGGCGTGGCTTAACACCCCGCTTGCGGTGGTCCCGGGATCCCTTTCCAACCGTGACACTATGTACATGTAGCTGCTGTGAAGCATCTCTCTAAAAGCTGTTAATAGCAGCTCAGGTAAGATGGCCGCCCCCCAGAATCATATACGGACAACAGAATTGAGAAATCTATAATCGGAAAATAAAAGCGGCTAAGAAGAAAAGAATAGATATCCGTATCTTGTTTTAATTAGTAACAAAAAAAAATTATTGGCGATGGATTCCTTTTCACATAGGCTATGAAACCTGGGGCAACTTACTATTATATTTAATTTTTTTTTATTTACACCAAAATTCAATGTAGGCTGACCCAAATAAAGTCTTTTAGATTTCAGTCGAAGTTCACATTGAACTGAATCCGAATCACAACACAACTCAACAAATACCAATGTAGTTTTAAAAGGGTTTTTTTCATGGGCAACTTATAACTTATCACTGGAGGCCCAACTTCTGGGACCCTTGATTATCAGTCACTAAAGGGGAAAATTGCTTCTATGAATACTGTGCCCCCATAATTGGTTACACAAGCACATTGCGTTGCCCATACAATTATCTGTCTCTGATACTGCAGGTTAGTCCCATTTGTTTGATCAATGTCCTAGACAACTTGTTTAATTATCAAGACTTAATAGTTGCGGGCTTTGTGTCTTTCTCAAGTCTAAGATCCATCAAATGTTTTAGCTGTCCTTGGAGCTTCCTCACAAATGAATGGAGAAAGCCATACATACCTGACCACCTCTCTGTTCCCTGTGGCTGGAACAGGACATGGTTTTGGGAGACTAGATGGGAATATCTCTAAGTTTCCAAGTATTTATAGAGCATTATTATTGGGATATAGCTATAGCAAAAGCAGATCGTGAGAAGATGGCTGAAAGCTTATCTCAGGCTATCAAGAAAGGTAGAAACTAGCAGAGAAGAGCTCTGTTAATCTATGGATCTGTTTTCAAATGAATACCAAGGAATCGTGCAGATCCTATTATTGCCATATAATAAGGTCTGTTAGGTTTCCATCTGGAAAATGTTTTTCGGCAACTACAACGTGACAGCCTCCACCACACATGTCAGATAAGGCCCACCACCTCATTTTATGTTACCCGCAATGGCAAAGCAAAAGCACCTCATCAAGTTACATTTTATAGAGTCTTAGAGTAACATTTAGCCCTTTGAGCTCAACCTTAAAGGGGTTTTATCGTTAGAAGCTTTTGTACACTTGAGCTGTTTCTATCAGTTTCTGTTTCAAATCCAAGGGCAAGTCTTTCCTCTCAGTAGGTGTGCCTCTCCTGCCAGGAGGTGTGTCTCCCCTCCCTGAAGAGTTGTGACCTCATCATTCTGTGTTGGCAAAGGAAGGGAGAGGTTGTCAGCGCTGCAGCCCTCCTGTTCTGCTTCTCATGACTGCAGAGCTCTCAGCTGCCTCCCAGGCTGCACAAGCTCCTTGTAACCAGAGCCCCTGCATTGCTGTAATCAGTTATACACACAGTCTGAACTGATGAAATACATGTGAGGAATGCACACTGCCCCTCCCCCACTCTATCAGGCAGGAGATAGAGCAGACTGTGTTCTATGGGTGATGGGAACAGACTGTATAAAGCTGCGTTATATCAGGGGAGAGCAGTGTATAAGGCTGTATTATATGAGGGGAGAGTGAATTTAACTGTTAGAGACTGCGTAATTGCCCAGATCCTTTACATAGAGCTGAGATAGGAGCATAGAGAAGCTGAGGCCACTTAGTTTCACTTTCATTATCCACAGCTCAGAGGGGAGTAAGCACAGAGTGCAGGCAGCCAATCACTGCACAGGGGGCATGGCTAAACAGGCTGAATTAAATGTCAGTCACCCAATCACAGAAAAGGGGCGTGTCCTGACCTGCTGCTGCAGAAATAACTATAGATGCACAGTTTAGCTCATATCTACTATACTAAGTGACTTAGGTAAAGCAAACCAATTAAAAAAGTGCTTATTTTTACTGTCCCCATCATTACAGTTATGATCTTTGTAGCGAGAAAACCCCTTTAATGCTGACGTGGCCATTGATGAACATTAGTCTGACACCCCTGCTCTAACTAAAACTACCAGAAACCCTGATGGAAAGTGAGTAATGTCAAACTGTTCAGAGCCCAATTCTGCTTACTTTTACTACAAGTGATGGTTATGGGGTGAGTGGGGAACAAGCTACAGGCATAATGGTTTTTGAGCTTGCCACTTGTTTTTGTATAGGGGTTTTCAATCCTATACTCCATAAACCTATGTCATTGGGTGCCTGGGGCAAGTTTAATTGTGTCTCAGACTACAACCCATGTTTTTCCCAAAGTGTTAAAATTTTTTTTTCTTATTTACCTTTTCATCTGTGACAATAATAATGCTTTCTGAATTCCCTCAGACCTTTAGTAGAAAATGAATTAAAAAAAATATATATCTTTGCAATTATTGTAATTATTTTGATGTGTTTACTATTTAAAAGCCTCTTTAAAATCAACCAGAATTTTAATTTTCTCATTTTTAGGGTGCATGACACCTACTACCTAGTAATTTCACATTTTAAAAATCACTATGGGTAACCAAAACCAATGGCACAGACAGAGATCGTTTCAGTTTCCAAAATAGTTTGTACAACAATATAATTTGGTTATAATTCACTGTACTTACAAGAAAACCCAAAAATAAGCAATCTACTACAGGTATAGTCATCTTCTATATTATCCTACAGCAGAACATGGTCATTATCATGGAGAAGTTATCTTTCACCTAAAACCGACCTCTTTCTTCTATTAAAAACTGGTTAGTTTTTTTGCCCTGTGGATATATGACTGCAGTCAAAGACTAAACTAGCCATATTGTCCTCTATTAGATGATGTCTAAGGCTTTTCACCACCATCTGCTGGCCATGAGCTGTAATATGCAATGGAGCTGTCTTTTCCTTGTTTCCAGCCCACAGTGTAATTTTGTTATTCTTATTGATCATCACATACAGTCATATTAGTTTATGCTTTATGTTCACAGTACAACTCTACAGGTAAACCCATACCTCAGGTGTCCGGTAACAAAAGCCAAAAAACATGAAAAACACACAGCCAAAAAGTGCAAATCTGTAATAATATAGCTTAATCTAGACTAAAGACATGCTGGATTATTTAATTTTACTTAGAAGGGGTAATGTATCTTATTGGAAAGAAAACCCAAGTTGTGTGAGGATTTAATCACCATTTACACCTTACTGGGAATTTGCATATGGGAAGAGAGCTGCATCCAATAGAGTGTTCAACTCTCTTCCCGTAAACCCTTGTTTTATGGATTTTATTTACTAATGAATGATTTCCAGAATGTTTATCCAGCCCATCACAGGTCTTTTCAAGCAAATCCTAAGGCAATGTCTTCACAGCACAGAAAAATGTCCGTTCTTCCAGCGCTTTTCGTTTTCTAAAAACGCTGAAAAAACCACTGTAAAAGCTCTACCACTGGACTTGTATGTAAAGGTAGTTCTGTTTTCTCCACAGAACATCTTTTTTGTGCCCTCTTGATTGGTTGCTGTGGGCAAAAAAGTGAGTTTTAGGGTATGTTGGCTTATTTTCTAGCGTAGTTGGTGGTTATTCTCGCAGTGTATTGCCGACATTAATATGTGACAATATTCATTAGCTCTCATACGCCCCACCCCCCCCCCCCCAACCGGGCGTACAATAACGATCGTATATGTAGGCCTTGGGGGGAAGAATTGACTATTGTCAAATTGGTATGCGCCGAATATGCACACTGACAATGAATGTCTATGGGCCATCCACAAGTAATCTTGGTATATTACATGATGTTCAGCGTGTCTGTTGTTGGTTTCTTAACTCACACAGCATATTTCAGCGCGTACTATACGTGCCGAAATAAGCCGTATGGACATAGCCTTAGACGAAGACAACTTTCATACATGTGGCCCCAAGTTTTTACTTAATTAAGTGAAGCACCTACTTTTGCTAGAACTAATTATTAAACTGGGAAAAGCTTTATTGACTCGAGTGTGAAGGCCTAGGGTGGGGAAAAATGGCATACGTCTACTGGTAAATTTCAAAGATAACAAATGCGATACCAATAAATTAACATAGAAGATATAGGAAGCTTAATGTCCATCATAGGGCTAGGTATATAGGCAAGTTTAATGGCCCAATAGGCAGGTATTGGAAGGGTTTTTTAAAAAATACAAGATTACTTACCTATCTCCTGCTGATACGAATACCGAGGCTTCGTCTTTTTGGACACAGGCGGCGTGATGTCATCACATGGCCCTATGCAGCTGGAAGCTGATGAACTCAGCACTATGTCTGTGCTTGTATACTCAGGAAGGAGCAAGTTGCTTGACGGCCTTTTGGCAAGTACATCTAATGACGGAGCAGGGACCACACATAGCTCTATGTCTGCAGTGGTTATCTTCTGCTCTATGTTCCAACTAGAGGAGGTCAAATTCTTACCATGAGCTAAGTCAAGAGCCACTGGACATGATCTGCGCCCGGAAGCTGTGGGCTGACATCGATGTCAGCTGTATGCGATCCCAGAGGAGTCGCTTACAGGCTGAAGTATACCAGCGGAGAAAACGGGCCACGTTAAGCTACCGGTAGCCAAACATTTTTTGTGTTAAAAAACTCAGCTTATGTTCTAGTATATACAGTACATTTTTTATTTTTGATCCAGATGAAAGCAAACTAATCTCTATTTAGGCAGTGCACCAATTGGATATTATTTTTAGATCGGAAAAATGTCGGGTTCTCAATACATGCTCCACCGAATTACAATCTTTCACAGGATACAATATTTTCAAGATAACATGGTCTTTAATTGTGTCGGTCTCAACATGTAGGGTGACTTGTATGAATTATGGGCCACTAACAGACCAGTTCTAAATCACTTTAAGGTAGTGTAGAATGAGAGAGAATGTAGGAAAGACATGTTTTCTGGCAGGTTCATAACTCATCTCTGGGCAGTGTAGAGCACACAATCACACACACATACTAAGTCGCGGATCAGGCACACACATTTACCCTGGTAATGGCATTTGTCTTTCTCGCTAGACGTCTTACTAACAGGGCTGTGTAGAGCCATTACACACAAGTCTGGTCAGGCACCACCTTACACTGGTATGGTGTTCTTCTGAGGTCACACATACAGGGGCATGTGTAGAGCACAATACCACAAGTCTAGGTAACGGCACACACCACATTTTCCTGGTATGCTGTCTTATGCAGGTCCATACTTAACAGGCGCTGTGTAGAGCCAATACCACAACTCAGGCACCAACTTTAACCCAGGTCTATGATGTTCTAAAGTGTTCTGCACCAAAAGTTTTTGGCAATCAAAGAATATACAAATGTCATACTTCTATTTTTCTTTACTTATGTGGGTGCGTCACCCCCATGAACGCGCCCCCAGAATTTTGGTGCACTTAAAAAGTGTCTTTGGCGCAGGATACCAGATGGCCACTTCATCGCACCAAAGTTTTGGGCTAGTACGTCCTGCTTAGTAAATCGTATAGAACTGGTCTACTACAGCTTTTTGAGTCCAGAATTCTGGCGCAGCCCCGTTCATACATGTCTCCCATAATGTCACAGACGTTGCCGATCTCCGGCACATGTGAATGACTGGACGATCCAACCAATTAACATTAAAATTGTATAACATCTGTATTAGTTATTGAATGCTGTGATTGGCGGTCTCAGTTGCGCCTCTATACAGTTAGTGAAATACTACATGTCCAGTACTGCTCTTACATGTATTAGTGAGGTTGCATGCTAGTTATGGCTGGTCTAGATTGCTCCTCATCTATTGTACAGTGCAGAAATTAAGGCTATGTTAAAACGGGCTTTATTTTCAGAACGTATTTACATTCGGATTTGCCGACTCGTAAAAATCCGTTCCGAAAATCAGTTGAAAAATTCACAGTTGCAATAATACGTGCCCTAAGTGGTGGCACGTTATTTCGTAACGCTGTTTCCCCGACGGATTACGAACCAATCTCCACATTCATTGTAGGTGCGTGAATCCCGTCCGTAATATAATTGACATGAACTTTGTTTTTACTGTCGGATTGCGTCGTCAATAAGCACGGCATGCACTAATCCTGGCACAGAGAACATACGCCGTCGTGTGAACGACGAGCGTATTTTCTATTGAATCATAGAAATAGGCTGTTACCTTTCTTTAATGCAATTGATTTGCCCGTTGGTTTGACGATCGTCAAATCAGTCCTCGGACAGTATCGCAGGCAGAAATAAAGGCCGTTCCCAACCTTGAACTAAGTGAACGAGGCACTAAAACGTCCTGTACTGCTGCTTCATGTATTAGTGAACATCATGCAGTGATTTGGCACTGGTCTAGTAGCTCCTCTCTTCAGCTTTACAGGTGCGGTGTACTCATGTCACCTGTACTGCTCTTACATGTGCCAGGATTAGGGGCTCCTTAAGAATTTCATTATCTGTATTAGTTTTCTGCTAAATTTCTTTAACCTTTACTTTTCATTATGTCGATGACATTTTGAGGCTTCGGAACCAATTGCCAGTTCTCCATAGCTTTTTGGTTTCAATATACAATGGTTTCAACATAGAATAGTTTTCCCAGATCCAATTAATATTGTATGTTATATTGGAGTATATCCCACTCCAACTATAGGTAAGGAAAGGTTTCCGTGGAGGAAGTATAATATTTTAGCTTATCCCAGCTAAGGTTTTATTTTTACATTTGTCGTCAATGGTAGTAAACACGTTTGACAATGGGTCATTAAATTAATTTGTCCACTGTCAGTAACTTTGGCCATTAATACATTTTAGCCAATGATAAATTTACCTTAATTTCTGGCAGAGATTGCCCTAAATGATCAGAGATTTACAATAAACTCATAGGGTGACAATGGCCTTTTAGTTTGTATGTGCAGCCAACTGCCAAAAGATGCTCAACAGATTTATTAGACGCATCTTACTCAAGTGAATTTATAGACTGGTGTAGGAAATGCCAGCCGAAGTAGATCTCCCAATTTCTATATTTAAAGCAATTTTGGTTTCTAACAAGAGAAATAAGATCAATAGGGCCTATTAGTCAGTCATTTCCTCTTGAGTAAAGAGCTTTAAAAGCTCGGGCAGCAGGTAAATAAAATATAGGAAACCGCTATTGTGCAGAATTTAATTTTTAATATGCATCTCTATAAAAAGGCCCAGAATACATTTTATAATGTATGTACACATTATTTTCATATACTCCCTATTGTACAGTTGTTCTATATCTTTCTGATTTGTATTTTATCTTCAATGTTTGGACTACCATAATTGGAACACAATTTTTATATTCTCTTTACTGAAAAAACTCTTTCAAACAAACCACTTGATGGGTAAGTTTATATACCTTAAATATAGTTGCCAAAAACCAATTCCCAGTAACAAATTAGATAACAAAAAAAAACATATAAAAACCCACACATTTATTGATTTCTCAAATAAAACTGTAGTCTAATAATGGACATTGTTCGCTATGGGAGAGCAGGGTGAGTGTTAGTGGGCATGCTCTATGACTTGGGAGGGGAGACATGAGCTGTGACTATTGCCTACTGTGAATGGTGGATCCTGTGTAATCTGCCTCCAGTTTAACTGTGAAACAGAGGTGTTACACTCTTAATTATACAAGGCTGCCCAAAAACATCAAGAAAAGGCAGCTAATCTCAGGGGCACGCCACTTTATTAATTGACTTTATGTTTATTAGCATTTTATCCTAGATCATTATATTTGTGCATAGATTAGCTTTGGGCCACCTTTCTTGTTAAGGGGGCCCCACCCCCTCTGAGGCAATTGCCCACCGTTCTCATGCATTAAAGGGGTTGTCTTACCATGCTGTTTTACACAGCCACAGGCTGCTTAAAGCTCACACTTCGTGGTCAGGCTGTGGGTGGTTCTAGAGCAGATATTGGCAAATCAGCTCTGTTATTCCTAGCTAATTCTATTACAATGAGATGAATGCTGGAGATTTGTAAATTACAGTGCACAAGGCTACAAAGTTCTAAAGGATTAAAGTTTGTCGGTAACCTAGACAAACAGGCTCCTGTGCTGCTGCTAACAGACAGCAGGGAGAGACATCAACATGATTGGACAGGGCAGCTGGAGCAATGAGAGAGAGATGGCTCTAGGGAAGCTTGTGTAAACAAACAAACTCACAACAGCAATGTAATAGAAAGATGGGAAGAGCAGCTATTGAAGGTTTATGCACACTTTAATTCCACCTGTGAGGATCTGACTGACACTCAAGAATAGATAATCATATATATAAACCTAAACGTGCTCCAGCCTGTACACCAGCACATGTGTGCAAGATGCACGATTTGAAGATTCTTCTCGTATTTACCATACACAAAACTTGATTTTTCACAATGAATTTGTTATCACCCTGTTAGAACACATCTTCGGTAAGTAAGGACCCAAATCAACTGATCACCTAGCTGTCATTGCCAGGGGTGGTCAGGGGCATACTGCTAAACTCTGGTATTCCATATGAAAGCAAAATATTATCGACACCTTTTCCATAAAAATATATCAAAACTTTATTGGTGTATATTTACAATCTCCATAAAAGTGTAGGAGCTTGCCAGCTTACACATTTCAAGCCATTTTTACTGCCCTTGGATCACAGGCATTTGGGAATAGCTATCAAGAAGAAGCCTACTGATAATTTACATTAAACACTTGTTACACACTGAAGAAGGTTATGAACTTACTGCTGGTTTTCACCCTAACTATATATATATAATATATGTATATATATATTACGTCATTTGTTATATATAGTCATAGTACTACTATATAATATATATATTTTTATAGTATATATTATAGTTGAGACATCATTAATATTTTGGGTTAAAGGTGTATAATGCTTTACACTATTGTGGCAATTACCTGGACATAATCATCTACATGATGAAAGGAAGGGGGAAAATAATGAAAGGGACAAATTCCAATCAATCAATAAAAAAAAATTATATATATATATATATATATATATATATATATTGCGTCTCGTGTTGATGATCTCCAGTAGGTTAAATATGTTAAAATATGCAAATATGTCCATGTATTGTTTGTTTAATGTGATGCAAATCATATATGCTGTCTGAAAACACGAGCTTATTTCCATCAAAGAATTGAAAATATTGAACTGTTATTTAAGAGGAGTGTACCTTTCCCCTTATGCTGTGATCAAGGGCCAGTAAAATGGCTTGTGTGTTCCTACACTTTTATGGAAATTTTTAATATATAAAGTTTTGGCATTTTTATGGAGAAGAAGCCGACAATATTTTGCTTTCAAGTGGAATCTTATCATGGTTGAATAGTTCACAGCTGAGACTAAGCACTCTGGATCCAAAGGAAGTCTGAGACAAACACACGCTGGGAATGGTTAGCACTCTTTCTCCTGTTTTCATAAAACAATTTGTATTTTGTATTTTTCTGGTATTCCATAAATCTATTGATTTAGTTTTGCCATTTCACCCAGAGCCGTCTTAACAGCATTATAGGCACCCAGGCACAACATGCAGGGGCCCTGCCCCATTTTAAAAGCTTACTTGGCCTTGCCTCTAGCCCCCTCAAGCCCCACATATTTCAACCATTATGTCGGGGAAACTCCAGCCGTAGCTTATAAGACTATTTCAGACAGGGGCCTTTTGGCTTTTTCTATACCAGGGTTTTTTTTAATTTTGCACGTTCTAAAAAAAAACAAACCGTTAAAAAAGCAAACCCCAACCAGGGGCCCCGGGTATATTTTTTGTATTTGGGCATACATTTTGTCAAAATTTACTTCCCCAGCATTACGATTTAAAAAAAGGGGAAAAAACTTTTTTTGACAATAAATGACTTCAACCGACCATGAACAGTGAGTGGAAGAAAGTTTTTGTGTTATCATATTCTCTGAAAAAAGGCCAAGAAAGCAAAAATTCTGCCGGGGTATGTCAACTTTTGAGCACAACTGTACATATATCACCTGGGACCCCAAGGCAACTTCCTTGTGTGCCCAATGGAAAAGATGGCCCTGGTTTCACCAATCATTAAGGAGGATTACAAACATGATGTCCATATGCCCTATTACAGAAATGGCCAGCCATTTATTACATGGTCCTGCTAAGTCATCCAGAACTCTTGACTAATAAGGGAGGATCCAGGCATGACATTTATATGCTCCAATAAGGCCTATGGACAAGGGTTAATTTAAAAAGACAATAAATTAGTTCCATATGCAAGACCTTACAAAGAAGGAAATAAAGCAGATAACACTGTAGAATTTTATTTATCTAAAGGCATACAGTAGTACTATCCACCCAGCAGACTTAAAACGCTTATGAACATGGAGGTGATCAAGGTGTTTTATACTCCTCTGGCAGAATGCAATAAATGAAGGGCGAGGGATACTTATGGATTAAGAGAGGCATAAACATTAGGAGGTACCCGCAGAACTTAGAAGATGAGATATGAATAAGTATTTCTACATGCATATGACTATGTTTACTGAGTATTTTGTTAGGGGACCTGTCTGACCACTACTTGACTTGAGAAGACTAATGAAGTACCAAGGTATACAAATGAGAGAGTCACACAGAAAGTTTACTTTGGCACTTTCCATGAATTAAGAATTGAAGCCTAGAGCCAATCCCTGAAAGCTCCACACTTCATCCACTGTGCTAAGCCGTAATTTTCTCATTTGCACAGTAGCTTTCTTTACCATCAGCAAAATGGATTCTCTCAACCTCATCCCCTTGTACAGGCTAAAAAAAATATGCAACTCACGTCCAAATTCAACAGAGTTTGGCTGAATTTTGTGCGAAGCGTTTATAAAGAACTAACACATTTCAGCATCAATATGGGCTTTCTTCATTGATGGCAGAAGGCAATAATTATATGTCTGTCTCTGTATAAGATACAATTTGTTCCAAATGAATTAAACCATCCAACTTACATCCGCACACTACTGTGAGAGTGAAGGGGGCCTGGGTGGATTTTCTACAATGTGGTCTTAAAATCACAGATTTTTCTCTAAGTTCATAGAAATACAGAACTGTTTAATAGAAATATTCTGCACATTCTATACACAACAGGGCTGTGAGAGCTAATACAAAAATACTGTTCATCCCGCAATGTTAGGCTAAATTCAAGTCTGTGTATTTGGCAGACTGTATGCACCAAAAATGATTGGCCCCGATTTTAGGCCACAGGAGTGTCTTCCGTAACACACACGGCTTGTGTTCAGCATATTTTACATCTGTATTAAGAAATACAGTTGATAACATATTTTGATAATACTGCACACAAAAAACTAGATACCACATGGTATAAATCTTTTCGTAATAGGAATCAGAAACGAAATCTAAGCATTAGTTAAATATAATGCCAAACGTTATGCGTATGAAGCCTTCTTTAAAGTGGCCCCTCTAAGATCAATAAAGGGGTATTATGATATTTTAACAAAACTCTGCATTGAATGGGACTATGGGAAAACCAAAAAAATTAACCGGTGCTCATCTCTCACAAATGTGCTGTTAGAGCTTGTGGTCCCCTGTCATTCCCCCAGCAATGACATCGCAAGCGATGTACAGGAGATCACTGTGGTGTGGACTGGTGGGTGACATTGCCGTCTTTCCTAACTAACAATGGTTAATGTATCTGTGCATGTTCATACACGTTCCATGCCTGTCTCTGCCATGTGCATGGACCCTTATGAGCGTTACAAGGATAAAAGATTGATACTGGGGCAAAGTGTTGTCACAAGTGAATTCTTTTGGCTATGATTGAAGCTAGTTGGTTGAGTAATTGATCAAGGTTGGGTATAACATCCAGTCTTGTGACATCAGGTAAGTGTTTCCCCAAAAGATACTCTCATTAACAAAAAACTAATGCACCCAAACAGAAATGTTGGTTTGCAGTAAAACCTGGCATATATTTATGTCTTGGGCAGATGTACAATTATGTAAATGATTACAGGTGTGGTAGAATTAGACTGTGGTTCTTGCCACTAGAAGTTTCGGGAGTGCCTTCCCTGCTGCTTTGTAAAAATGGTCTCAGAGGTCACTTGTGGGTAGTCTACCTTTTGACGGTCATTGACTGCTAGACATTACAACACACCTGAAGACATTGCTCAATTGATAAACTTTGAGAGGGGACTGAATTACAATTAATTTAACCCCACCTAGGTTGTTCTGACTAACAGGATGACCCAGACAGTATAGAACACCTTCATTTCACATTCTCTGCCCGTATCATTTCTAGGTGCTTAGTGGAAGGAAATTTGGTGTTGTGGTGCCCATTAAATGTCTTGCCATTGACAGCCAGCTACTGTCATCTTTGTTTGCACTGGTTTCATGGGCAAGATTTGCCCTAGCTTCATTAACAAGAAACCCAGATGGCTACGGACTCGAACCATGTAGTATTTAATGTTAAACATACCATAGGATTTTGTGATGGTCAGGTTCAAGTAAGGAGGCCTTGTGGTAAATGCTTCATTCTTGCTTTTGTTGTGGAGAGACAAACTGCTGCTGTAATGAACTGGGGAGCCATTGCATATGACAGTTAGCTGACCTTAGTGGTAATACGAGGGATATTCACAACTCAGGGAAGTTTGAAGGATATCTTGCAGCTACATATGTTGCCTCTCATGGCTTCCAAATGACATTTTTCAGCAGAATAATGGTCACTCATCTAAAGCAAGGGATTCCAAGAAATATCTCTGCCGGATTGCAACACTTCATTGGACTGTCCAGTTGCCACAGTTCTTGACAATCAAGCATTTATGGGACCAGCTGGGATGCCCGCTATGGTATAGAGTCCAAAGTTAAACAGTGTAATCCCGCACATGTGCAACTGACATTTATGCAAAAAAAAAAAAAAACACATCTTTATTGGAGCTAGTTTAAAAACATGTGATAAGAACAAAAAAAGACTGCATAATTTACGCGCTTCGAGCATAAATCGTAAGTTCCGATTAAGAGCCGGAGACTCGGCCCAAAATACGTAAATTATACAGTCTTTTTGTTTGTCCTTATCACATGTTTTTAAACTAACTCCAATAAAGATGCGTTTTCTTTTTGCATAACTGTCCCTTGCACGTGTGCTGGATTACACGGTTTAGCTTTGGACTCTTATACCAGCTACGATTAAGGAAGCACGCTTCCGAAACGCGTCAGCGTCCTAGTCATCTCGATCCACCAGTCGCATGCACAGTGCTCCTCCATGCTTGGGTAACTTTGGACTTGTTCATTATTGGACATTTATCCATTTTTTTAAAATTTGTTTAATAATAAAGTATAACAACATTTTTTTATATTTGCAACGTTGGACATGTAGCGGACATCTTTTCTTCTATTCTATACCAGTTAAACATCTACAGCCGGATGCTCTTTTTCATTTTCACCGTGCGAAGAAGGGGGAGATTGGACTTCGCGGAGCCCGAGACCACTGGTGAGCATTTTTCTCTTTTTACAATATGGCCGCTTTGGGGTGACCTGAGGTGCATGGATTCTATCTAAACATGGGTAATTTACTTTATTTTTATATATTATTGTAAAACTGTTTTATTGTTGGTCTAGGGATAACTTATATAAGAGAGGGTTTATTTATGATATATTTATACTATATTTATGTATTTATAAAGGTGTCACTTTCCTTGTGATATATATCTAATACCCTATTTTATGTACTTTGTAGTTACTGTGATACACCTCATTTGGGATCTTTTCTGTATACTATGTGGTTTTAATATTCATCAATAAAGTATTTTGGTCTCCTATTGCTGTGTGCGGCCGATGCTGCAAACACCCTATCAGGGCTGGAGATGACGTTTGGGGCTGTCTAATACAACTATACCTGGGGCAGCTGTCTACATGCTGGTAAGCTATTCCATCTTTGAATATAAAGTGGCTGTGATACCTATGGAAGCAACTCCCTGCCCATACTTTGGTATTGTATGTATGTATGCCCCTTCTTTCTAATGATCTTTAATTCTGTAGGTGCTATATAATATCTATACACCTTAGTTTGTGGTGTTTATATATAATATTTACACCTTTGTTTGTGGTGTTGTTTAGTGGCTATAATGAAACTCTGTTAACCTTTTATCTCTATACCTTTGGTCTTTTTTCCTCTAAGCTGTCCCCTGAGGTGATCAGGAAAATAAGTAAAAATTCAAGAGGCTGATCGAAACATGTCGGGACTAGACTGGAGGTCAATACAATGTGATGTCATTGCTTGGGGAATGACAGGGGACCCCAAGATCTAGCAGCACATTTGTGAGAGAGATGAGCACCGGTTAATTTTTTTGTTTTCCCAATGTCATTCAATACTGAGTTTTGTTAAAATATCATAATACCCCTTTAATGATCTTAAAAGGGCCACTTTGAGGAAGGCTTCATACGGATAACATTTGGCATTATGTTGAACTAAAGCTTAGATTTCGCTATTGATTCCTATTACGAAAAGATTTATACCATGTGGTATCTAGTTTTTTGTGTGCAGTATTATCAAAATATGTTATCAACTGTATTTCTTAATACAGATGTAAAATATGCTGAACACAGCCGTGTGTGTTACGAAGACACTCCTTTGGCCTACATCTGGCCAATCATTTTTGGCGCATACAGTCTGCAAAATGCACAGACTTGAATTGAGCCTAACATTGCGGGATGAACAGTATTTTTGTATTAGCTCTCACAGCCCTGTTGTGTATAGAATATGCAGAATACTTCCATTAAACAGTTATTTCTGTATTTCTATGAACTTAGAGAAAATCTGTGATTTTAAGACCACATTGTACTTATTGATGTTTTATTGTAAATCATTAAAAGTTATGCTTTAGTGGTGGATTAAGCTCTTCTCTTTTCATTGGCTGTTTTATCATATTTTGGGAGTATTACACTATTTGCCGATTTGGTCTTGGATTTGAGGTATTTTGTTAGTAATTATATGCCCACTTTGGTAACCTATGAGTGCAGGCTCAGCTGTAACATCTGTGGGCAAATGTGCTGCAGTATGCGACATGGAAGCTGTATGCTGCCATGCCCAATCATGTCATCTTGAATCCAGACTAGAGGTGGCCCAACAGGGTACTAAAGCCTCCTTTCAGCTTGTACAGTTTCCTCCAATAAACGTACCTATTTTTTTCTAATATTGGTGCGTTACTTTTTTCGTCAATGAGTGCAGCTGGACAGACCTTTATAACTTGTCATAAAAGAGCGGCAACCTACCCGTCATTGATAATGGAAACGCACAAGCAAAAATATGAATGTGTTCAAACCCCTGTCAGCCATGGCCACGGCTTGCCTTATTTTTCCTCTCCAGAATATGCTTGATAAACACAATGACTACTGTGTAGAGCAGAAATATCCCGTTTGGAAGCTCATTATAAATGAATGTACCGAACATTTCCTTTTATTTAACCTAATGGAAACTCACACAAAAGAAAATCTTGTTCTCCCAGCAACTAAAGTGCATTTGTTCTAATTACTTTTCTACATAAGTAAGAGTTTGGATTGTATCTGTACAATCCATTCAATGTTTAGACATTTTTCACTCTATCAGGGGCCTGTTGTTGAGGTATCTTAGGTCTGCGCTGCATTTCCTCTGTAGTATGAAACATTCTTTTCCCTAAAAGGGGGTTTCACACTTCAATGTCCCTTTGAGAAGTCAACAAAGCAATCTCTGCGGTGTCCAAGACAAAATAAAAAATACAAAATTCATATAGAAACCATTTTATTTGCAGCTTGTGGATTTAAGTACGTCCTGTGGTTGCTTTAAAGGGGCAGATAGATAAAAGCATTTACAGAGCTCGGTGGGAAGTGATCCATTAAGTTTTATTATTGTTATTTCAATGTTCAGCTTTAAATGTTGCAAAAAAACAAGAAAAATACACTACTCTAATTGTAAAGTGCCCAAAAAGAATAATGCACTTTTTCCAATCCTTCCAAAATATCTGAAAAATGCAAAGTGAATACTCATACTCATATGATTTCTATAACATCTTCCTGACCTGGATGCATTGTGGGCTTTCTGTGATAAGAAAATGATTGTGAACTTGTATCCTTGACGCCTCTTGTATATAAGATGCAATGATATCCAAATAGGCGGTTATGAGGTTGCTGTTGTACATGGGACCTAATGCAAAAGATAACACTAGCAAATAAAGGTATAGCAACATCAGAACTGTGCAGACAGGGAAAAAGCTATAGGCAGAGTCCGGAAAAAGCATTTTGGCATCATAGGCAAATAAGGCAAATGGTGTCCCTCCCATGCAAAAAATTCACATGGTGAAATGGGAAAAATGCGTCATCCTTTTTTGAAGGTGCAGAGCAAATGACATGTTATTTTTATTCTACAGGTCAGTATAATTCTGATGTCTTTTTTCCTTTGCAGTGCCATTTTCTGGGACCAATAAGTTTCTGATTTTTCCATCTATGGACCTGTATAGGCTTGTACGTGGCTTCTCCTCATGGGTTTTTGCCTTCCTTTGGATCAACACTGTAGGCCTATAGGCTAAACTGGATAGACCTATGTATTTTTTCATATGTAACTATAAGGTGTTTTCGTTGGTACCATTTTCAGTTTCCTGTGACTTTTTGATCACTTTTTATTCCAATTTTTGGAGGGGCAGAGCAGAAAAAAACAATGTATTGCAGAATACTGTGCAATTACAGCTCTTTTATTAAACCCTGCCTATAGCAGGGTGTAATAGGGACAGTAAGATGGCAGACCTAGGGGCCTTAAATAGGTTCTGGGCTGCCATGATTGCTGGTCGGCACACCACATTTGTGTTGGGTGGGAGCCAATCAGGAGGTGGTGTTCTTCCTACCCCCTTTATAACTGCGAAGATGATACAGGTGTGTAAACTGCGGCATCTCAGTAGGTAACTGGCCTAAATCGGAGGTAGTCGGTATCCACTGTGCAGGGAGCAGTCTCGGCTCCTGAGCCCGCTTTATACATCTTTGCGCCTCCTTACTGATGGGCAGAGGTAGGTGCACTTGGCAGTCGCCTACCTTTTGGCCCTGGCTATAGCAGAGGAAGCAGTGGCTCTAAGGGTACCTGAGGGGGCCCCAAACGCTCCTCTGCCACATAAAAAATGTAATTATTCTAAAATGCAAATAGTAAATGTGGATTCTGTTACTTCTTAGCCAGAATGGAAAATGTGTAAGGGCTTTACCTGAAGCTCCAGGGCAAAAATGTAACGCAATGCTCAACAGCTACAGAGCATCATGGTCATGACATTTGTGGCCATGAAATTTCGATTTAAAACTCTTGCAATAGGTAATGCCCTATACATGGACTTGGTACTAAGCCTGCCTATAGTAAGGAGCTGTAGGCACTCCATGTGGTGCCTATATGTTCTTCTGTAGATGAAATTCTTTGGGAGATTAAATCCTATGTATTTCATACGAAATCCCGAAAAAAAAAATCTGTGGGTCCATAGTACTGCGATATGCATAAAATTTAAGTTGGACATACCCCTTAAACATCCACAACAACATAGAATGCTTTTAAGAAACAGAACACTAAAACTGCTCCAGGAAGGGACAAGGCGGCCCTACAACCACAATAGGATTGTGAAAGTGGTTCCCAAGGTGCTCAGCTACCGTTGGACTTCTGATTCAGTAGTGAGGGCTTGTCTTCTGTAATCATGGATTATAGTATAAAATTGGTGTAAAAAGATGATGCATACCATGTACAATGTTTTCTGACAATGATAAAGTCAACAATTTGGATGGTGGTCTGTTGACAATGTCTGTGGAACAAGAGACCCTTGGATAAAGGTTTCTACTAAATGTATGTTCACATGGCCTATTGCAGTGCATATTGTACACGCCACAATATGCCAGGTATTTTAGAAGTACGCTTCTTTCCCCAGCGTTCAGGCTCGGACTGGCCCACAGGGGAATAGGGGAAACCCCCAGTGGGCCCCAGAGCATGGTAGACCTAAAGTTGTTTTTTTATTCCATATACATTGTCAGAAGAGACAAAAAAGCATAGAAAGAGGGGCAAAGAGCAAGAAGCAGAGTATAGGAGGCATCTACAGACATTTACCATAGCTTTAGGATGTGCCCCTAAAATAAACTCCACCGGTGGGTCCATAAAAACTCAGCTGATGGGCCCCTAGAGTCAACTCCACCTGTGGGCCCTAGGCAACCCAGTCGGAGACTGCCCTGTTCAATACGTATCGGGGAAGATGGGCATGATTCATTGCTCTCTGAGTGCTATGAATTACCGTAATTGCGGGGCACGTTTCGGGTATATGGAAGTGCAATGATGTGTCAAAATACGCCCCACAATTACGCCGTGTGAACATACCCTATGGGGAACATTCTCTGTCTTCATGTTAAATATTTGAAGAAACTGATAAGAATTTATTTAGCGTTTATTTAGATCATATAAAGAGCAAAATAAACATAATCCTGATCTCAGCCATAGAAACAGAATACTTCCAATGTTTTAGGCCAGGTGTGTAAATAGCCTTAGGCGTAAGGGCTGTATTACTTAAACCTTGCTGCTACTATTCAGGACTTTTGTTCTGTAATAAGCTACTTCCCTGCCCATTGTCTAAAATGTATGCTAGCCAGACACCTGTTGGCCAGACTCAGCAGTTTTAGCAGGATCAGGTGACCACCATGTAATGTGTCCTCGAAGTCTGATGTCAGGGCTAAAGAAGATCAGGCATATTGGATTTTAGCATGCTTGATCCCTTGTCCTGTATGGATAAGAGTGTTAAATCCATTGTTAACAAAGGCTGCCACTAGTAAAGCGACTGCACTATCCAAACTGGTGGGGTGGACTGAAGGGTAAATGAGGAAGGGGGCTCTATTATTGTTAAACTTAATTTGTCAGCAGAGATTAAACCCATTATGATCTGCAGAACTTCCCCTATTCATTAGAGGATAGGTGACCAACCTGTTGTGTCATTCTGAGTGGTCTCCAAGCATCTGGTCACAGAAAAGCTTCTGGTGGCTTCTTACTGGTGTTTTTCAAGAGAAGGGGAGCATATTTCCTTATGGAGAGCACCAGTTAAGGTGTGTAGTGTTTTGATTGCCTTTTAGCCCACTACTAAAAAATGCCTTGTGTGATATGCAGATGCTTAGTAGTGGGCTAAAAGGCAATCAAACACTACCACCTTAACTGGTGCTCTCCATAAGGAGAGATGTTCCCCGTCTCTCAGCCTCTCATTTCCTCCCACCCAGTCAAGCCAGTATCACTTTGCTCTACACTGATGAGGGGCAAAACCCCGAAACGGTCGTATGTAGCTGAGCGATATTGGCTTGACTAATATTCCTTTTTGCTTCTCAAAGATCCAGATAATGAGAAGTAAATTGAGGATTTGTTATAACCAATAGAGGGCATAGTGAGTTTCCCAGCTCCTTTCCCATAATGCCTTGTGATATGGTGTTTTTCAAGTTAGAGAAAAGTGGTATGTACCAGTAAGTACCAATAGTGCAAGATAGGATCTGGCAATGGGTAAGTGGCTCAATGCTTTGTCTGTATAAGACCCTGAAATTCCTTATGGCAGCCCTGTTCCCAAACTCTTGGGGAAGTAAAGGGGGGCAGGCATGAGTGCTGTTATCTTCACTACAATTTATTGGAGTAGTGACACACTTGGCTGTTGAAGCAACACAAATAAACTAAGTGGTCAATTTTCTTGAGTGTGAATGTGGTAGAAGGAAACCTCCTTCCCTCCAACAGGTATAAGTGAATGTGGCATCTATCAGACATTTATGGTAGTGTTCGATAAGTCAAATGTTTCACATTGCACCCCTTCAAGTTTTATTACAGGCCATGGGATAGGTTCAATCTGACCAGAAAAGATCTGCATTAACCCATATTCGTAAGTTACACCGTAACTATAGCCATAGCAGACATAGTGAGTGCTATGGGACCCCAAGGTTGAGGAGCCTCATGAGGCACAATAACTTTTTTGTAGTTAACAAGTAGTTGGTGGCAGGCTCGGACTGGCCCACAGAGGAACAGGGAAACCCCTGGTGGGCCCCTGATTATGGCAGACTTGGAGTTGCTTTTGAACTGCATATACATCCTTGGAAAATGCAGTAAGGCTATGACTACACTGCATCGGACAAAAAACGGACCAAAAGCGGCCTTTTTTTCTCTGACGCAGGGCCACTGTTTTTGTCACGCTTTGTCGCTTTGCCGCGGTTGTATTGTATTGGAAGACGGCAAGAAAACGAGAAGCGCCGGCGTATTATACAACAAGGTGTATAATGCGCCGCTGCCGAAAGACGGGCAGAGAGAAGACGAGCTGTGAAGACTGCAGCTCGTGTTTCCTATTGCCGTCTATGGGGCCGCAGAAACGATCGTATCTCCGGTGCTTTTAAAAAAACGAAAAGCGCCAAAGATACGATTGTATTTCTGTGCAGTGTAGACATAGCCTAAGGGGCAAAATATAAGAGGCATGTACGGGAGGTGTAGGGTGGGCCCCTAGAATAAAATTTTCCACGGTGGCCCCTGAATAAAATTCCTGGTAAAACCCTGCCCCCAGCCCAGACATTTTGGGTTGGGGTTTTTTGCTTAACCACTGTATGTGGGTTTTTTGATTTGTCGGTAGTTTTATCCTTTTAATTATTACTATTTTTAGTTTGTCATTAGGTGTTGGGGCCCATTGCATTTTGCTATGTAGCCCTATGAATTCTAGCTATGCCCATGAATTACACCATCAAAAAAGGACAATACCTACAATACGGCAGGAATCTAATGTTTACATGAATCTCTGGGTAAGAGCATAAAAATGAATGTTAACGCCAAACCCTTTAATTTCTCCCTTTTGTGATCAGTCCGCATGCTCTTCTCTATGGTGATTATATACAGGGGCGTAACTAACGGGGTAGCAGACATAGCAGCTGCCACGGCGCCCGGACGCTTAGGGGGCACATGACCCGGGCCAGCTGCCCCCACGTTTGTCCCCCGGAAATGTGCCCCGGGCCGCGGCAGTGAAGTTAACGTTCACTGCGGCGGGCCGGGCTGAGGGGCCCGGGGATCCCCCTCTAAACGGGGGCCCCCTCCAGCCCGAGTGTTAAAAGGCCGTTTGCCCCGGGGTAGCAGAGGGGATTCCCCGAACCTGCTTTTTACCCCCCCTGCCGGGCCTATATAGCCCCCTCCCCTGCCTTTTTCCCCAAAAAGCCTGCCTATAAGCCTTATGCCCCCCTAAAGCTTTTGTATAGACCTATAGCCCCCCTTGGGTTTGCCCCCCCATTTGCCCACTAAACCCCTCCTGTAACTTTTTGGGGGCCCCCATATAGCTTCCAAAACCTGTACCTCTTATATGGCCCAATACCCACCTAACCCGTGCTATCTTTGGCTCCCTATAGCTACCTAAACCCCTGCCTGTTCCCTTTTAGCCCCTATAGTACCTAAACTCTACGCCTCCCTTATGGCCCTTACCTACCTGAACCCTGCCTGTCTTTTTTGGGTTTCCCCCTTTAAATTTACCTACCTGCTACCTTTTGGGGGCTCCCCCTTAGCCAGCTCCTGGGGCCCCCCAACCCCTACCGTGGTCACCTACTCCCTACCTCCCCGGGGGCCCTAAATACTCCTACCCAATTGGACCCCTGACTATGCCTACCTACCGGGGGCCCCTATGTCTCCCAACCTCCCTCAGGTTACTCCCCTACCTTTTGGCCCCCCTCATTCTATCAATGGGGGTCTCCTGTTATATGATTCGGAGGGGTACAGGCTTGCTGTAACAAAATTTGGGGGGGTGAATTCTCTGTTCCTCCCCTTAGGAAGGGTCCTCTAATCTATGGCCTTTACCCAAATCTCCCCCCTTGGGGAATTGTACAGAGGTGGGGGGGGGCGTAGGATCTAAAAAATGAGGATTCAAAAAATGTGTGCCAAATTTTCAGGGACATTGGCCGGGAGAAGTCTCTGGGGGTTTTGGACCGATCAGAAAAGGGAAAGGGAACATTATCAGAAACTCCCTGTGGTACAAATTTTAAATACACTGAATCATTTTATGTTGCAGGTCTGTGTAATGATACTACCCCCATTGGTCCTGTTTGGGGTTTTTAAAGTTGCAGGCCTGTGTACACGGTGTCTACCACTATATTTTTTGGTCACTGTTGGGGTTAAATTTTAAAATTTTTTTAGGGGACCTGTGTACACTGTATTTTACCCTTATTGGGGTAATTTTATTTTTTCATAATTTGTATAGGGGTATTATTAGTCATGGTGGTAATTTTTTTTGGGCGTGCCCGCGATAATCCAGTCCATTGTGTTTTCATTTTTGTAACGTTAATTGGGATTTTGGGGTTTGTTTGGTAGCGTATGATGGTGTATCTATGGGGAGGTGTTCACTTCTTGTTTATCTATAACTGCATGACTTAAGAGGTCCCGGTAATTTTTCGTGGTCAGGTAAATGGGGGTGAGGGGGTTTGGGGGGGTGATCAAAAGTTTGCTTTGGGGTCCAGGTTTCCCTAGTTTCCCCCGGATTTTATATAATTATCTTAAAACACGCATTTCGACAGCAAAATAAGAATGTCATTGCTTACAAATTAAAAACATCCTTATAAAAATAGATGCAAAGAGACCCTTGCGGCTAACAGAAGCCATTGCCGTTGAACAAAACCCCTTTTCAAATTTTTAGTTGGACGATACGTTTTGCTTTCAGAGGTGCTCTTTTTGATATTTTTTTTCACCCAGTTTTTTTTAATTTAAAATCTTTTAAACTCCTTAAAGTTATAGAAGAAAAAAAAAGTAAAAGAACTGTACACTGCCTTAAAAAAATCACTTTCCCCTAAAGGGCAATCTTGTATTGATTTGTAACTTCCCCCTTTGAAAGGTGCCAGTACATTATCCTATGCTTTTCCTATCTGCAAAAATCATTCTATAAACCAAAAGGGGGAAATTTCCTTTTTGGAATGGTGTCCTCTATGGTTCTTTCTGTTTGGGAAAATCCTAATTGCCCCAAAAGAATAAATGGGTGACACAAGTGGGGGGGGGTTTCACCAAAAACTTTTGGGGAAAAAAAAAGAGTTGAGGGGAGGCTCTGAGCCCCCCCCCCCCCTCCCGGTTTTGTGTTGGTGGCCACCTGTTATACCCCCGTTCAAGATGTTGAAAGTTGTTCACCCAAAAATTGGGGCAAACTGTGCAGAAAAAAACACTTTGAATTTCGGGGGGGGGGGGGGATCACACCCAACTACTCCCCAAATGTTCCCCTTTTTTGGGGGTACGGGGCCCTATTTTTAACCCCTTTCCCCCCAGCTCTTAAAAGTCCCCCTTTTTAATTGGGGAAAAAGTTTTGTCAAAAAAACTGATTTTAAATTTCTGATTGCTTCCCCGCTTGTATGACAAAACAACTTCAACTGGTACAATTTTACCCCGAAATGTGTCCCTTTTTTTGGGGAACCCAAAAAAATTGGCACTTATGTGTTTGGGTGTGGGTTAAGGCGTGTCTTGGTTTTGATTCATGTGTGGGGTGGTTAGGGCGTGTCTTGGTGTGTTTTCATGTGTGGGTGTGGTTAGGGCGTGTTTGGTGTGATGTCATGGGGGTGTGGTAGAGGCGTGGCTTGGGGGGATGTTTGTGTTTGGGGCGAGGTTGGGCATGTCTTGGTGTATTATGTGTTTGGGTGTGGTTTTGAGGCGTTTTTCTTGGTGGATTGGGTTTGGGGGTGGGGATAGGCGCGTCTTGGTGTGATGTCATGTGTGCGGGTGTGGTTAAGTTGTTTGGTGTGATGTCATTTTTTGAGCTTTTTAGAGTGTGTCTTGGTTTGATGTTTGTGTGGGTGTGGTTAGAGGGGTGTTTGGGGGTGTGTATTTGGGGGCATGGTTTAGGTGTTTTTTGGGGGGATGTCATGTTTTTGGGGTGGTTAGGGGCCCCATCTTGGTGTGATGTCATGTGTGGGTGTGGTTTGGGTTTTTGTTTGGTGTGATGTCTTGTGTTTGGGCAGGGTTGGGAATGTGTCTTGGGTGATGTATTTAGGGGTGGTTAGAGGCGTGCTTGGTGTGATGTCATGTTTTTGGGTGTGGTTAGAGGGTTCTTGGTTTGATGTCATGGGGTGGGGTTAGAGGTGTAAATGTCATGTGTTTGGGCGTGGTTGGAGGGGTTTTGGTGTGAGTCATGTGTTTGCGCGTGGCGGAAGATGTGTCTCGATGTAATGTTTTGGTGGGTTAGGGGTGTGTCTTGGTGTGTTGTCATGTGTTTGGGCATGGTGGGAATTGTTCTTGGTGTGATGTCATGTTTTTTGGGGTGTGGTTGAGGGGGTTTTTGGGTTTGATGTCATGTGTTTTTGGGGCATGGTAGGATTTTCTTGGGTGGATGGGTCTTTGTTTTGGGTGGGGTTAAAGGGCCCCGTTTTTGGGGGTGTGAGTAGTGTTTGGGTGGGCTAAGATGTGTCTTGGGTGATGGGTCATGTGTGGGTGGGTTAAGGTGTGTCTTGGGTGTGTATTTGGGGGTGTGGGCTAAGGCGTGTCTTGGGTTTTTGTCATGTGTTGGTCAGTTGGGTTTGTTTGGGTGATGTATGTGGTTTTGGGGTGGGTTTGGGGTGTGCTTGGGTGTTTGGGGTTTGGGCGTGTTATGGGCGCTCTTGGTGTGATGTATTTTCGGGTGTGGATGGGGTGGTTTGGTGTGTGTCATGTGTTTGAGCTTGTTAGAGATGTGTCTTGGGTTTTTATTCATGTGTGGGTGTGGTTAGAGGTTGTATTGGTGTGATTCATGTGTGGGCAGGTTAGGTTGTCTTGGTGTATGTCATGGTTTGGGCGGGTTAGAGGCACGTTTTGGGGTGTGATGTCATGTGTGGGTGTGGTTAGGTTTGTCTTGGTGTGATGTCTGTTTTTGGGCATGGTTAGAGATGGTCTTGGTGTGTTATGTGTGAGGGTGTGGTTAGGGGCTGTCTTGGTGTGATGTCATGTTTTTTGGGGGTTGTTAGGGGCGGTTTTGGGTGATGTCATGGGGGTGTGGTTAAGAGGTGGATGTATGTGTTTGGCTGGTTAGGGGCGTGTCTTGGGTGTTCATTTTTTTGCGCGTGGCGAGAGATGGGGTTGATGTAATTTTTTGGGTTGGTTGGGGGTGTGTTTGGTGTGATGTCATGTGTTTGGGCATGGCTAGAGATGTGTCTTGGTGTGATGTAAAATTGTTTGGGGGTGTGGTTAGAGGCGTGTCTTGGTGTGTGTCATGTGTTTGGGAAAGGCAAGAGGGCCCCTTGGTGTGATGTCATGTTTTTGGGTGTGGTTAAGGCGTGTCTTGGGGATGTTGTGTTTGGGCATGGTAGAGATGTGCCCCTTGGGTGTGATGCAGGTGGGTGTGGTTAGAGGGTGTCTTGGTGTGATTCGTTGGGCATGGTTAGAGGTGTGCTTGGTGTAGTCAGTTTTTTGGGTTTGTGGTAAGGGTGTCTTGGTGTGATGTCATGTGGGTTGGTTAAGTGTGTGTCATGGTTGGGGTGGTTGAGGGTGTTTCATGTATGTAATGTTTTTTGGGCGGGGTTTAGAGGGGTCTTGTGTATGTCATGTGTTTGGGCGTGGTTAGAGGCATGTCTTGAGTATGTCATTTTTTGGGCGTGGTTAAGGGTGTTTTGGGTGTGATGTATTTTTGGGGGGTTTTTTTTAGAGGCGTGTCTTGGTGTGAATTTTGTTTTGGCGTGGTGAGAGAGTGTCTTGTTTAAGTCATGTGTTTGGGCATGGAAAGGATGTGTCTTGGTGTGATGTATGGTGGGTGTGGTTAGAGGTGGTTTTTGGGTGATTCATGTGTGGGCAGGGTTAGAGGTGTGTCTTGGTGTATGCAGTTTTTGGGGCGTGGTTAGAGGGTGCTTGGTGTGATGCCATGTGGGTGTGGTTAGGTGTGATGTCAGTTTTTTGGGGTGGTTAGAGGCATGTTTGATGTGAGTCATTTTTTGGGCGGGGTTAAGGCGTTTTTGGTGTGTTCCCCATGTGGGGGGGGTTTGGGTGTGATGTCTGTGTTTGGGCGTGGTTAGGCGGTTTGTGTGATGTCATGGTTTGGGTGGTTACAGGCGTGTCTGGTGTGATGTCTAGAAATATATCAGTATCAAGTATAAAAAACATAATGTTTTTGTAAAGAAAGAAACACTGCAAAAGGTCATTTTTTAAAAGGATGCTCCAGGCTCATAGCTTCACCAAAATTAGTGCAAGGCGCGCGGGGAAAGGGGCTGTGAATACAGTTTTCTGCTCCAGCGCTACCCCCCAAACCAGGCCCATGTCTGCAACAAGTCAAAAGTTGGCAGGGGGTTTTAAGGGGTTAAAAAATTATTAAGCCAAGATAACCCGGGCTTTTTTTGATACTGTTTTTTCAAGCAACGAGGGAAGGAGCTATATTTTTCCACAATAACTAAAATTTTTAATATGCATTTAATAGGAAATCATACAAAATAGGAAGATGGTGAAAAAAAAATTTGGGAAAAATGGTTACCCACCGTTTCTTCACTTCAGGAGATTCATGTTTTTAAAACAAAGCTATTTTAAAAAAAAAAAAACAAACAAAAAAAAAAAAAACGTGTAAAAAAAATCCATGTGAAAAGCAGAAAGGGGGACAAAAAAGAAAAAAAGTGAGGACACCTTTGCCCCAGACAATGACGAAAAATAAGATGCTGCTGGAGGTAGTAGTGCTGGGGAAATTCTGCTCCCCCGCAAAAATATTTTTCCTCGATACCCGGGGTCACTCGAGTTTACTTTAGTCGAATATAAGAAGATTTTTTTCTACTCTGAGTGCAACATGGTTTTTATGGTTTTCCGACCCTAACGCTCTATTTGAGGAAGAGCAGGAGTGACATCACATGGTGGAGGCGCTCACTCTGGAGAAGCTAATTATACTGAGATTAGCTTTTTTTTACAGATAACAGTCTTTTATCCTCAAGCACTCCCAGTTTTTGTTTACGAAATCCCTCTCCTCCTGCTTTTTAATTTGCCATATTAAAAAAAAAGCAATATATAACACTGCTATTTAAAAACCCCCACAGCCTGACAAAACCAGAGGGGAAGAAAAGCTGGCTGTGCTGGAAAACTGCTTTGGGGAGAAACCCATGTAATGGGTTAATATATGTTATTAATAATTGTAAAATTAAAATAATGAATAAGAAACAATAAAAAGTAAAAAACCCCCTTTAAAAACAAAAAAACCCTTAGGGTTTGTTCACACAGCAAATTGCGGGGGTAATTACAATGGGGGGGGGGGGAGGCCGCCCCGGTCCATAGACTTTTTCCCTTACTAATGTAATCCATAGTGCCTTTTGAAACTGTGGATTACCGTAAGACTGGGCAATCTCGCCCCTTTTTGATCGCGTATGCCGCGAAAAACAGGCCGAAAATACGTCCCCAAAATTTCACCCGTGTGAACATAGCCCTAAGATTCCTTTGGTTTTTGAAGCTTTGGTGTCGTTTTTCTGTAAAACCTAGGTACCAAGACGCTTTTTAACTTCCTGAAATTGTTTTTTTTACCCCAAAAGAAATTTGGACAAGGGAGGGGGCCCTTTTATGAAAAATAATGGGACTTTTAATTTTTTTAATTTTTTTTTTTTTCATTAAGAAGAAAAACCTAGGGAGACGCAACTGTATGGGGCACCAAATTTAACTACTAAACACTCAACAGTACAACTGGATCAAGAGGTGAGGTATACTATGAGCCATGTCATACTTATAGCATGAGATATCTTGTTATTTCAGCCAGGTCAAACAACTCTCACTTGCATTGTTAAACACTCCTGATGAATGGGGCCAGAGTTGACGCAGTTAGACTGAATATGTGCATTTTTTAAGGTTATAAACTGAATTTTCACTTTTCTAGAACTAAGAATCCTGTCCCAGTCTATCACATGTGCACAGGGCGGAAAAATGAAACCTCCGTATGTGGGCTCGTGTCTGAAGGATTCTCATATTTATTGCAGCTTAAACTTTCAGAACGTGCAGCTTGGAAATCCCAAAGTCTATTATATCCCCATATGAACAAAGGAAGGCGGATGGCTTATTATTTACATCTGACAGCCGCTTCCTACAGCTCCAGAGATGACATGACAGCACAAACACTGAGCAAGGCAAGTAACACTTTCTAGAGGGCATTAATTCACTGCCTGCAGCCCTGTGAGGCCCCTGACAGATTATGGGATATCGATTATCTAAATGTTGGTGCAGGGGAAAGAAGTCAGTAAATCTTATTGTTCAAAAAAAAAAAAAAAAACCCAAAAAAGAAAACAAAGACAGGATGTATAGTCGCCACACTTTGGCATGTCCCCACAGCACGGGTTTTCGGACGGTTTTTCAGACGGTTGCGGTTTTGCAAACCTCTGAAAAAAACGGGCCGCAAAACTAGCACAATGGGGCTCTATGGAAAACCTGTGCAGCAATCCCCAACTGCCATGGGTTTTCCGCCCGGCCGCTCAAAAAGATTGAATGTGCACATTCCTACCGTCCGGTTTTCGGACGGAATATGTGCATATGTCAATGGGAAGAGGGAGGGCCTTTTCTCCGCTCATCACGTGAGAATAAGCCACCCCCCCCTCCTCCCGCGGCCGCGTGCACGACACAAACCGGACTGTGGGTAAAGAGGTTTTGTCCTCTGCCGGTGGGGATGCCTTATTAAGGGAGGGGAGGGGGGGGGGGGG
>JAODAL010011156.1:0-101331 GCA_025379985.1 Phyllomedusa bahiana | reverse complement strand
TAAAAATAATTTGTCTTACCCTTTGTGATCCATTAAGAGGTATTTGTGCAGAGAATCAGAGAACAGCAAGGGCTTAATCTGGTACCAAATGCAGTAACAAAATCCAACCCCAACTTTCATACATTATTTTAGATATTGTCCTTTCATACAGACATGACTGTCAATTTACTAATGTGTTTTTGCCAAACTTTCTTATCTTACCAGTAGGTGGAAATTCATTTCTAACCATAAAGACCTTCATGAAAATAAAGTAGATACAGAGGCTGTTTATCAAGCACAGCCAAAACTCAGGATACTGCTTTAACTAAGCTGACTCCTTTCCAGAAATAACACTCCCTTTATGAATGGTCTGAATACAGAACTACAGCTCAGGCCCATTGACTATGATATAGCGGAAGAGCAGGAGTGATACAATTTTTGGCTTTTATCTCTTACCAACCCTTAAGCATACATTAACTAAATTAACTACAGAGTGAAGAAAGGTGTTGTTTTGACATACAGTGGTTCCTTAAACATAAAATATTAATAGGTTCCGGGATGCCCATTGTATGATGAAACCATAACTCTATGAAAAACTGGTAATTGGTTCTGAAGACCTAAAATGTCACCAACATAATGTAAATGATGCTAAAAGAAAATTACACAGATAACTAATACAGATAAAGCAAGTCCTTACATATAACATCAGAGAGAGCTGCTGGAAGCGGGAAAGGACAGGGATGAGGACAGGAGCGTCTTTTGTTCATGGCCTTTATATACAATGTACCAGATAAAAAATAAAAGGGGCCTTCACTGGGACATGTAGAACTGAACTGAACTGCACTGTACTATAGGGAGGCACAAATAGACCGCCTATCACTGCATGCACCTCAGTAATCCATGTAAGAGCAGTTCAGGACATGTAGTACCGCACTGTACTGTAGAGACGAGCTATTAGACCACCAATCACTACATGCAGCTCACTAATACATGTAAGAGCAGTCCAGGACATGTAGGACCACACTGTACTGTAGAGAGGCACTATAGACCCCCAATCACTACATGCACCTCACTAATACATGTAAGAGCAGTACAGGAGATGTAGTACCACACTGTACTGTAGAGAGGAGCTACTAGAACATCAATCACTGCATGCACCGCACTAATACATGTAAGAGCAGTACAGGACATGTAGTACCAAACTGTACTGTAGAGAGGCACTATAGACCACCAATCACTGCATACACCTCACTAATACATGTAAGAGCAGTACAGGACATGTAGTACCAAACTGTACTGTAGAGAGGTGCTACTAGACCACCAATCACTGCATGCACCTCACTAATACATGTAAGAGCAGTACAGGACATGTAGTACCACACTGTACTGTAGAGAGGAGCTACTAGAACATCAATCACTGCATGCACCGCACTAATACATGTAAGAGCAGTACAGGACATGTAGTACCGCACTGTACTGTAGAGAGGCACTATAGCCCCCCAAATACTGCAAAACCCCTCACTAAACATGTAAGAGCAGTCAGGCATGTTACCAAACTGTACTGTGAGGGGTGCACTAGACCCCCCAATCATGCTGCCCCCTCCTAATTACATGTAAGCAGTAAGGCATGTGGGCCAAACGTACTGAGAGGGCACTATACCCCCCAATCACTGCGCACCCCCACAAATTAAAAAATGTAAGAAAGTACGGGGAATGTAGTACCCGACACTTACTGTGGGAAGGACTACTATACCGCTAATCACGCGCACCTCCTAATACGTAAAAGAGCAGAAAGGGCTGAAAGGCCCCACACTGTAGTAGAGAATCTACTAGACTGCCAACCCATGCATGAAACTAAATAATACATGTAAAGGGCATCGGACATGTAGTACTGAAAAAATACTGTAGGGAGGCACACTGCCTAATCACCACATATCCCCTCCTACTACATGAAAACAGTACTGGGGGGAATGTAGTACTGCCAAAATACTGGGGGAACCCGTACTAGACCCCCAAAATCATGAATCCACTCACAAAAAAGGGTTTTTTAAACTGAAACGTTAGAAAATGTAAAGGTTACTGTTGATAAAAATGCAATTAGAAAAACCATTCATAGTGTTTTAGATAAAATATGTTGATTAAGTAACCAATTGTAGTGTATTATGATTAAACTAATCAATTGTATTCCAATTAAAAAGTGTAAAGTAGTGATGAAAATATATTGAATATTATAATGTTACCACACCTCCAGGAAAACTTGAAAAAAAAATCTTAGTGTTACCAAAAAAAGTTTTTTTAATTTGTTTAAATTTGAGTCAGTCTTCCGAATAATGGACAATTTTTCATTCTGATTTAAATTTGGGAAACAGCCAAAAAGGGAGTAAGTTTGCTTTTAGAGATGCAGTGATATTTTTCCAGATACAATGTCCCAAAAAAAACCATTGTATGGTAAAAATATTGTATCCTGAAGCCATTGTTACTTGAGGGCGCTGTAAAAAGACCCATAAGACAATATAAAAAGTATACAAAGTCTTAAAATTTTCACAAAAAAATGCAGAATGCCCTGATTTAGTTTCCAAACCCAAAAGGTTATCAGGGTAATTTCCCCTCCGATGATTATCCCCATTTTTCCCCCATACGTTTTTATTAATTAAGGCGTCTTTTATTTTGAGAAAAATTTTGGGGGAATGTGCGGGGCCTCAGGCATTGCAGAAGGGAGGCAGCGAGTAAAAAGATGGAGGAGAACAAATTCCTACACTTCGACATATAGAAAAGGAATGTATAGTAATTTCCTGAGTCTCGGAGCCCGTCCCTTTTGTCCCCCTTTTAAACTGAAACAAGGGTCTTAGGGTAAACAGTGTGTGGCCAGGTAATTGGGGGTTTATTTTGTATACCCAATTTACTATTATTTTTCAATGCTAATTTAGAAAGGAAAAGGTATAAAAGGATGATGAAAAAGTTATAGAAATTAAAGAAGTACATTACTTTTTGATAAATGTGTGAAGGCATAAAAGACTTGTGGAAAGGGTCAAAAAATTTTCAAAAAATTTTCCCCTTTTTATTATATCGCTTAACAGACTTATAACCCAACTTTTAAAATAGCATGTCCATATTTCATTGTAATTTTATGGTATACTCAAGTGATTTGGTGCCGTTTAGCCCAGCCGTTCACAGCTTAGTCCTTCACTACCCCCAAAATCGGGTGACCCGGAGAGCCGAAGCCGGGGGAAACAGAACGCAACAATGCGCTTTTTCGGGAATGCTTTTTACCTTCCTAAAACATGTGGTACATGGAAATGCTTTAAAAATAAATTGGGGTTATATGTCATTAAGAGATTGAATAAAAAAATGTTTGAAAAGTGTGTTTACCTTGCTACAAAGTTTAGGGGACGCATTTGGGGGGTTTGGAGGTTCCCAATTAGCGAAGTGTGGATATGGTCAAGTTTGATTAGTGATAAATGGTGGCTGTTTTGTACTAAAGGTCATAAGAAGACCCTGCTCAGAAGTTGTAAAACCATGATAGCCGCAAGATAAATGGGGTTTTCCACTGTTAGAAGAATGTTTTACAAAAGAAAGTACATCCAGAAGACAAGTAAAATGTACTTGTAGGATTCTCGTTTGATTCTGCCTGTTGAAAACCGTGTCAGATGACGAGGTTTTCAACAAATATTTCATGTTGATTTAGGGCCTTTTTTTTCCGGTGGATTTACAGTTAGAAACAAGGCCCTTTCATCTCTATGGAGATAACATTATCACAATATTATAAAAGGAACAGGTAGCAAGAGGCTGTTGTGGATGGGAACAAAGGTTTTATATATATATATATATATATATATATATATATATATTAAATATATATATTGTGATCTTTGTTCTCATTTTTAATGTATTATTTATTATATACCCCAAAATTAAAATTATATATAAAATAGGCACACACCAAATTTTTCAGATTAAAAGCTTAGGTATATCTTTTGTCTTAATGTGTTAAACAAAAGGGCCGTCTGAGAGTTTTATAGACGTCGGGTAATCCAAGAGGGCGCTAGTCAGAATTTACACCCTGTGTTCGACTTTCCTGAAGGGGTGAGGGTGGCCCATAGATAAGGAGGGCCCAATAAAAACCCCCAAGTCGGGAACATGTGATGCCTTTTTATCTACTCATTTGCAAAAGGGTATAAAAACCACCATCTTGTGAATAAAATGAAAAGCACTTTCATAGCAGGGGGCAGTTGTATGTGTTTTCTCGTGCCCCCTTTTTTTTTTTTTCAGATAATTTGAACCCCCCACAAGGACAGAATACCCCTTTTTGAGGCTACTTTCTATTTCAGGTCCCCTTTGCAACGGGGGGGCAGGGGGCTTGGATCTGATTTTTAAACCAAAAACTGAACTGGTGAAGTTTCTACTGGGGGACGCAGATGAGAGTAAAAGGCGCCATCGCCTTCAAAATATCTGTGGGGTAAGTAGAGTTTAAACTTTACTTATCTGGCAGATCCGTTTGTTATGGGGCTTACTATGTTTATTGGGTTAAATTTGTTAGATCACGCTGACAGGCAACGACGGCCATGCTTTTGAACCTATGACCGTCAAATTAACCCCTTGGGGGTATTTTCTGTTTTTGTGTATTAAATTTTTGAAACTGATTGAAAGAAACGGAAAAAGAAAAGGTTTTTAAGTCACTGAAAAATCACCGTGCGGAAAGCCCTAAGGCCCAGTTTTTAGAGAATCTCCCGATGGGAATATAAAGGGGAGACTAAGTCCCTGCGGTGGAGCAGGGACGGTCAGTGTTTGGGGGGAAAAAAAGCATCTTGTAAAAATTGAGAATTCATTGATGGGGGAATCTAAATTCGGGGCTTTCCTTGGGTGGGGGAAAGGGCTGAGACAGCTGCATACATGGGTTTCTATAAAAAGCAATACATTTTTTGGGTCGTGTATGTCCTGTAAATGTAAACAGTGATTGTAAAAAAACAAGAAACAAAGAATTTGGTATTGATTTTTTGGTTTATGCACGGGCCCCACTGTGGTTTTAGAGATAAAATTTAGTAAGAGTCTCATTGTTGATAAAAAGAAGTAATGAAGTAGTCTGAGAATTTGCAAGTAGCTGAAGGGTTTGACCTCAAAAGCATTTTGAAAGAGAAGGGAAAATGTCTGGGGGATAAAACGAAAAAAGGGTAGATTAAAGGGATCTTGGAATGTTTTGTTTGAGCTGAATCCTGGTACAGTGTAATTAGAGGGATTATAGAAAAGGGGTGGGAACCCGGGGGGGTGCACCCCTGTTATCACCCCCCGGGAAATTTTTCTGAAAAAAAGAAAGTGTGATACTGTGCTGACGCCCTGTGTGGGAGGGACTTGTTTTGGGAGGGGGAAGCAAATCAGTGGTTAGACAGAACTGCTGCAACAATAGGGAAACACCCCCCAGAAACAGCCCCCCTTGGACACAAGCACCCTTCCCCCTGAAACCCACCCCTACTGCCCAGCCCTGCCCAGTACACCCGGGCTACCTGAACCCTTTGCCACGCCCCCCCCTTCCATTCTTTTTCCTACTCCAGCCTGCCTACTGCTCCATTGGGAAAGTCACCCCTCTTCCTTCGGGTTAAAAGCCCCCCCTTCCCGGGGGTTAACACTTCCGGGACCAAATGGTACAACGCACTGTATGTCCATTAGGATGAGATATGGGGATAATGGCGCCCAGGCCCAGCCACCCCTACAGGGGAGAACCTCATGGACTGGGAAAAGAACAGTGGAGCGGGGCTCAACAGCATGAGGATGACAGATAGAAGGAAGACCGAGGGGATGAGCTCATACGAAAGCCAGAGAGAGTATTGGGCTTGCTGCTGCAGGGGCACACCACCGGCCCACGCATAGAAACCCCCCGGGGAAAGACACTGGGGAGTATCACTGCCCGTGGAGGGGCTCGGAATTGCACGCAGACCCCTATTTACAAGCCTCACGCAAGGGGGGGGTTCGAAGGCCCCCAACAATTATGTTACATTTTCCCCGAGTCAAGTGTCTGTCTTAACAAAATGAAATTACTGGACCCCCGAGAAACAAATATCCCCATTACCGAAAGATTTTGGTCCTTGTCAGAGGTTAAAGCAGGGGGTTCAGACGGCCAAATTTTGGGCCAAATCCCCCACAAGCCGTCAATATGGATGAGGTCACTCGGCCTCCAAGGTAATGTTTTGAACACTGAAACAATGGGGTTTAAAAACAGACTTTCAGATCAGGCGTTGACACTGACAGACTTCACTCAGGGTAAAAGGGAAACAGTGGGGGAAATATATCACAGATAACTCAGATGTTTTTATTTAGGGTTTTTTCTTGAGAAGCCACATCTCATGCGACCCTGTTTTGTATGGCCGCGGACCCTCAAGAAGCAATGAAAAGGGGTTGGCCGAACAAGATCTACCATTGATACGGTGCTTCTAGTTGCAAAAAGGATCGAGAATAACTGCCCCGCGGATAGTGGGGTGAGAGCCTGCTCCTGTGATGGTGCCGACACGATGTGGACCCTGGGGCCTACAACCAAGACCCCCGTTACTGCTTGAACGCAAAAAGAGAGGCACTTCCCCCTGCAAAACAAGAAAAGGGGGATACCACAAACTAGAACTCGGGGCCCCGCTCCCTGATGTCTGTCCTTTTTTGGACCCAGCATCCATGGGGGGTATTCACTCTTGTGCAAATTTTTGGTATGAGGCAGTGAAGACAACTCCCTTCCACCTTCATGAAGTGCTTTGAGCCTTCCAGAAGTGAAAGAAAGCATTGCCCGTACTCCCCACGGCATCCCGGCTACCAGAAGACCCCCAAGCTTTTGTATCGGAAAGGGAAGACTGCCCTGGGATTCTAGCACAGGCCCATGGGGGCCGAAACAACCAGTTGGGGACTACTCTCAAGCTGGGGCCCCGCTCAAGGGGGGACCCTTCCCGTTTTTCAAGCTGAGTTGCCCAAGTGCTGTGGACAAGACACGTTTATTGTAGTCGGACCTCCCTCATCCTTTTGGCTCCATGTGACATCTCCGCCCCTCTCAACCCCGACTTCCTCATCACAAGCGTTTCAGGTTTAGTGTTCTCTCCTCCTGCCCGGGTAACTCAAACCCGCTGAGCTGTTGTGTTCTTCATCCGCCACCTTACTTCCCAATCCAAGGGGGAATGGGATGAAAGGAATCGGGAAAAATCCCGGGGCCCATGAAAAAGCCGGGTTGCTTTGAAGTCATGAAGATGGAAACCTTTCTTTGAACCCGGTATGGTTCTTTTTGTGGATGGAACCGGGTTTGCGGGCAGTGCAGGACATTTTACACGGGATACCGTGAGCACATCACACGAGTGTTGGAAGCAAGAAGTCTGCCATTGCATAATCAGCCCCAAAAAGAAGGCAGCATGGTTTGGCAGAGGGCAAAATGGCCCCAACATATGTCGGACTCAAGATCCTTTTCAGGGTCCCCCTACTTTGGACCTATTTGGAAAGCACGGTTTCACGGCTGCGGTAACCCCCCGTGAAACTTGGACAAGCCATTCAGGTCCCGATGGATGCACTGCTTTCTGCCAAACAGTGTATAATAAAAATCAAAGGTCATGGAAACTAATACAGAAGGAAACCACTTGGCTGCCAAGCAGCCCCAAAAAGGGCCGCAGGAGGGAAAAGGGGGAAACAAGTCAGCTGTCAGTGGTGTAGGGGGAAAAAATTACACCCAACGCAAGGGGACTGCTGGCCCAAAATGCAGGAACAAGCTCCTCGAAGAACAGGGAAAACTGGAAAAAGATGGGGGCCAAAAAAACGAAAAGAAGGGCTATATTGATAGGGGCACCCGCTTTCCACGGGGGCTATACCCAGCTGTATGCAATGGGGGAAAGGGAAAGGGATCTGAAAGCCGGACGCTTAAAGTGGCAAGAGAAACCGGGGAGCCCCGGCCAGACAGCTTTTGGGCAGAACCCCTGCATATATTTGTGGGTTTATGGGGGATACTGGGGGCCCTCTTGCTATTACGGGTGTGTGGGTTTGGAACACAGGGGAAAACTAGGGGGGATAGACCACAGATGCCTTAAAAAGGGGGGGAAGGGCAAACTGGGGAAACCCCCATCACTAGAAAAGGTTGACAAAAGACTGGAACCTGTCGAGAATAGGGGGTACCCCGAAAAGCATCCCCCAATGCTAGCTAAACGAAGACCCCAAAAGGGGCTGATGGAGGCATATATGTCCTGGGAGTCCATAAAATTGATGGGGGTCAGAAAATATGACAAATCAAAGCCCCGGAGGGAAGGAAAGCCTCCCCAAAGGGGACTCGACCCCCCGTGTATATCGATGCTTTGGGAGGCCCAAGGGGGGGCCCGATGAGTTTAAGGGAAGGGGCCAAAGGGGCCCCTGGGTTTTAATCTCTGCTAGTAACACTGTCCCCCAAAAGGGGAAACCCGCTTACTTTTTTCCCAGATAATCGGACCCAATGGGAAGGGGCACTGTGGGCCATTTGAAAACTAGATGACTCTCAGAAGAATTAAAGGGTAACTAGGCATAATCACCCTGGGAGCAGTGGGGGCACTTCATGGTTTAAGGGTTGGCAGGGGAATGCTTCCAGATAGGTATTTCCATATTGATTGTGTTGCTAATTCTTGCTCTAACTAATTGTTGTGTTCTCCCTTGTTTGAGGAAACTATTTGTGAAAGCTGTGGACCAGACTACTCCCATCATGATGAACTGTTGTCCTCAGCCTGGCCTCTATGATGACAGCGACCCCATGCCCATCCTTGCTGTGGCGTTTAAAGGCCCATCGCTGTAACCGCGGGTTGTTAGCTGCAAATAGCCCAAACACCTGGCGGCTGTGTAGCAGGATCGTGGCATGATCCCACTACAAAGCCCCTTAGCGACCCTGGGATGTACTCATACGACCAGGGTCATTAAGGACTTAAAAGAGGCATGGACTCGCAGGGTAGGGATGTTTTATTACCACTGTATAAAGCATTGGTGGTGCGGCATCTGGAATATGCTGTTCAGTTCTGGGCTCCAGTTTATATAAAAGATGTAATTGAGCTTGAGAGAGTGCAAAGACGAGCAACCAAACTTAAAAGGGGAATTGAGTAACTTAGTTATGAGGAGAGGTTAAAAGAATTAAACTTCTTTAGTCTGGATAAAAGACGACTCTAGGGAGAGAGTTTCAAGAAAGGCTTAGATAACCACTTACTACTAAATAATATTCATACGGATGTAGACATGGATAGCCAGGGGAGGTATTGGCAGAAGTTAGAGGCAGATTAGTAGCGAGGTGGATGAGCCTGGCAATGGAGTTAAAGATGAATTGAAAGGGAGCAAGAGCTCCATACAGAGGGATAGGGGGTGACGGGGTGATGGTAATGGGTTTGAGATTTAAGGGGTTACAGGGGCTTGTACTGGTTGATCTTTAACAGAAGGGTGAAACAACAGTGAGAATGCAATGACGGGGCCCAGGATTATTATTATTTTCAGTAGGTATGTTATTAAAGTAGCCACTCATGCTTATAATGTATGTGAGTGCTCTGCCTTTTAGTACTTTGCACCTATAGAACCCTGCCATATGTCATTGTGGTTTCTCTGAATCCCATTTGGATTTGGTTTCTGACTCTCTGAGGATCAGTAAGTAAGCCTACATTCCTCTGTGATTAACACTACTATTAAATGAATCAAGGCCACCAACCTTTGTTTTCCATCACTGAGCCAGTTACTTACCCACTTGTAAGCATTTTCCCCCAGCCTTCTCATTTTACTTACCAACCTTTTATGTGGCACCATATCAAATGCTTTAGAAAAATCTAAATATGACATCCAGTGCCTCACCCCGATCCATCAAACAACTTCCTCATAGAAGCTGATGATTTAGTTTGAACCCAAAACCGAAATTTTTCATAAACCCATGGTGGGCCCGGGGTTATATCATTATTTTCAGTGAGATAGTCCAGGATAGCTTCTCTTAGAAAACCTTCAAACATTTTACCCACAACAGGGGTTAAACTTAACGGCCTGTAGTTTCCGGGATCACTTTTTTACCCCTTTTTGAATATTGGCACCACATTTGGTATGCGCCAATCCTTTGTACAAAACAGCAACACAGAACAATACATAAACTTAGAAAAGGGCAACCTGAAAAGCAATCTAAGTAAATAAAAAAAAAACACGCACACCCCCACCAGTGTCCACCTACAATGAAAATGTGAAAAATTTGCAACTGGTATCTCTCAGATTCCCAGCAATCCAGCCTCTTTATATTACACTCAGTAAGACCACAACGAACAGCTTGCACCACAGTGGCAGGGCGCAAAAGAATGACCACTATACTCTTTGTTCTCCATACCCAGAGCCTTCAAACAATTCCTAAAAACCACCATGAATTGAAAATAAGGCAAAAATGAACCATCACGATGAAACAGAAGTGGCCGAGGACCCACTGTGCACCCAAAATAATTCCCTGAGGTACCGCACCAAATACATGTGGCAACCCAACAACTCATACAGCGCAATCCAAACACTCCGTTCCACCTGAACTGTTTAAGATTGATGCAAACACCACCACACCAAACCAACCAAACCAAAGAAGCCAGGAGCACAAAAAAGACACCAAGTGCTTCACATCCCTGACCCCTACATTTAGGGGATCCTGAAGACAAAAAAATCTTTATCAGGTCATTTAAATCCCTGGCTAAAACCAAAAAGCTAAGACTGCCATCTAACCATTGGCAACAGTTACGGCGCACTCCTGATTGTAACGGCGCGTGCTGCGGTCCGGCGCCTGGGCCGCGGCCACTTGCGCATCCCGGCCCCCGGCACCTCCCGTGCCGCAGACCGGGCGCCCCCGACCCCAGGCACGGACAGCCCCCGCATGCGCGCTACCACCGGCCCCGCGTCCTGTTTCCCCCTTTCCCCTTTTTACCTTTTCTTTTTTTTTTCCCTTTCCCCCCTTTTTCCATTTTCCTTTCCCTTTTTTTTTTTTTTTTTTTTTTTTTTAAAAAAAAAAGAATTAAAGGGGCAGTACCTAATTGGTGTTCCCTTTTTCCAAATTTTGGCCTTGAGAACGGGGTTTATAGGGGATACCCCTTCCGTGTCGGCGCCAGTTTTTGGTGTCCCGCTTAGCAAGTTTGTCTGCGTTTGCTACATTCTCTCTGACGGTTGTAGCCTCTATTTCCTCCCTGCCTTCCAGAGGGCGTCTCTTCCATTGGGCCGGGTGGCCTTGGGGGGGGGCCCCTGAGCTCAGGGGGCCCTCCCGGGAAGCCGCCGACCCTGTCCGGGTGGAGCGACAGCCAGGTTCTACCCGGGGGCAGCCGGGATTCGGTCCGCAGCATCGTCGGGGGCTGCTGTGGTTTCCCCCTGGCGGGCCCCCCTCCCCACTCCTTCCTCGCCACAGGGCTGCAGGGCCCGGGTCCCCGCCCCACCCATGCCCCCGGGCAAAAACAGCCGGGATCTTTGACCCGGCTTTTTTTGCTCCCAGGGGGGCTGGGGGGCAAGGCCGTGTAATGACGTCACGGCGCCCCTGTCCGCACCCCGCACTTTGCTGGGGCGGCCCCCGGCCCCCGGACGGGGAGAAGGGGAGGGAAAACCCGGGGAACATTTTTTATTTATTTTATTTTTTAAAAACTACTGACCGCCTGCCCAAATATGCCCTGCCTCCCCATATATCCCCCCCTGCCCAAATTACCCCCTGCCTGGCTAATACTGTCCTGCCTGCCCATATACTGCCCTCCCTGACCATATATGCCCTGCCTGGTATATACTGCCCTCCCTCCCCATAAGCCCGTTGGCTATATACTCCCTGCCTCCCCATATACTGCCCTGCCGGGCTATATACTGCCCTGCTCCCCCTATATCCCCTGCCTTATATACTCCCCTGCCTGGTATATACTGCCCTGCCGCCCATATACTCCCCTTCCTGGCTTTACTCCCCCTGCCTGCCCCATATACTGCCCTCCCTGGCATATACTGCCCCCCCTGCCCATTATGCCCTCCCGGCTTCCCTGCCTCCTGCCCAATACTGCCTTGCCTGGCTTTACTGCCCTGCCTCCCATATACTCCCCCTCCCTGGCTATATTCCCCTGCCTGGCTTTATATCCCCGCGGGCTATATACTGCCCTGCCTGCCCTATACTGCCCTGCCTTGAATATCCCCGAACCTGCCTAGCTATATCCGGGCCCTGCCTCCCTAATTACTGGCCCGGGCCTGCCCAAATTTACTGGCCCTGCTTGCCCTAAATTACTGGCCCTGCCTCCAAATTTAACTGGCCCTGCCTGGCTAATTATCCCCTATCTCGAGGGGAAAAATACGGAGGGCCCTACCACTATGGGGGATATTTCAGGGGGCCTAAAATCTACGGGGGGGGCATAAACCTCCCAAAGGGGGGGCAGTTATTACCTACAGGGGCCTGTATACCTACCTACTTTAAATTTGGGGAACATTATACCTACTTATAAATGTGGGGCGCCCATAACGGGTAGGGAACGAAAGCAAAGTGCTGATAAAGGAGGGGTTCTAAGATGTTTGTGTGTTACATTTGCAGGACGAGTTGTGGCCGGGACAAGTCTATACGGGTTTGGGCGGGAAAGGGAGGAAAAAGGGAAAAAATACGATTTGAGAAGGACTGATCAGTAGGACATCTCCGGGGAGTCCCTGATGTCGGGGTTATTTTCTTTTAATTTGATCAGTGCTGTGGGCTTGTCATTAATGGTGACCTAGCTGGTAATGTTTATATTTGTTTATTTTAGTATTTTTTTTTTTGGGAGGGGGGGGGGGGGGCAGTAATCTCTGCCCCGGGGCCATATGTGTTTGAGGCCCCCCCTTGCCATCCCCTATTCTGGTTCTACGCCCCCGGTGTCCTGCCAAATTTTCCGGTTCCACGCCCCCAGTCGGCGGGGTTACGCCAACTCCTAGGGGTGCCCGGGGGAAACCATTTCCCTTTCTCGCTAGGGCACCCCCTGACAATACAACGGGGCCCCATGGATCCCGCCGATAAAAACCTGCTACCAGACACAGGGGAACCCCGGGGCGGGAAATTTAAACGCCCCAGGGCGCCCTTTAAAGGGGCAACTTTCCCCGTCATGCTCCAGAACCTTGCGGCTCGAATCCCAGAACCCCCTTTGGCCCGGGGGCCCCGGGCCCCGTCCCCTTTTGGGTTTTACTGTTTCCGGTCCCTGCAGCTTTTACAGTTCCTCCCGGAAACCCCCCTTTGCCCCCTTGCTACTAGGGGGATCCCAAAGCCTGCCTTTGGATTTTTGAACAGTGCTAACGATCCACTTCGAGGGGGTTTGGTACACCTTTTTGCTATTTGCCCGGGCTAAATTTGGCCTTCATTTTTTTCTCCTTTTCCAGGGGAAGCACGGGCCTGGGTGACACCCCTGGGGGGAAACATGGAATCCGCTGACACCCAAATCTAGCAAATTTTTTTCCCGCCTTCTGAAAGGGGTGTTTAAGGGGGGGGAAATCGAGTTTTCCTCCGTGCCTCTTCCTTCTTGGTCTCCGACAGGGGCTCCCGTGAGAACCCGTATGCAAAAATTTTTCCGGACTTTACCCTCAGAGTTGTCCGGAACCCAAAAAAGGCCCTTGTCGAAACCTTTCTGGGAGGGGTTTCCCGGTCTTTATTAAGGATGAACAAGCGGGGCGTGCCCCTCCCCACCAGCCTGGAGGGACCTAATCCCCTTTGGGGCCAAAACCCGCTCGCCACCCGTTTTTTTTCCAACGTCAACGGGAGGTTCGGCTTAAAACGGGAATTACCCCCCCCCCGTAGGAGCCCTCCCCTTGCACCTGTCTTCCCGTTTTCCTGCAGCCTGTCCCTGCACCCAATGGGGGAGGACCCCATGCGGTAAAAAGGGCCCCACCTGTGGGAAAGGAGGAGGGGGGCTCGCCGGCACAAACCAAAGGGGACTTTGCCTCAAACTTGGTCCCCAAAGACCAGGGGTTTAGGGAGCCCCCCCCTTTTCCCGGGAATACAGGCCTAGGCTTATGGGAGTCGAAACGGGGCCGGAACTTTCCTCTCCCCATTGACCATGATGGCAGTCAAACGCTTCCCCCCCTTTTTCATCCCTTTTGATTTTTTTTCCCCCTTTGGGGAAACTCTGGTTGGGGGGGGAAAAACTCATCCATCCTGCTCTTGTGTTATAGGTTTTCGCTCCTGTGTTTCCCCTTGGATAAATTCTCTCCTTTTTCATCCTTTGAATGGGAAGTCCTCTTGTACCTTTCCGGAAACCGCCGCACCCCTTTTAAATTGCGTGGGGGGAGTTTTTTACACCGTAAAAGATCTTTTTCCTTGCCCCCTGCCTTACTCCCTATTTCTCCCCCTCCGGGGGGTTTCCCCTTGGGCCCTGTGTGCCCCACATTTCCCACCATTGACGGGGAAAACAGGAAAGTCACTCGATGGGCCCCCCCGGGTGCCACTTTTTTTGCATTTGGAACCCCGTCCCCCCCCGTTTTTGGGTCCCTTAAACCCCTTTTTCCCCCCGTGGGTTCCGATCCACCCGGCCTTCCTTCTCACTAGGGGAAGAAACGGGCCCAGAGTTTTTTCCTTCCTCCCCTCCCCGGCCCTCCCGTTTGGGCCCTTTAGAGCTGCTGCCGGATCTACGCCCCCCGGGGTTGAGTGTCCCCCTTGCTGGGGCCTTTAAAAACCTGATCCCAATGTGGGGCGTATTTTCAAAGAAAATCGGGAAAAAAGGGCTTTTTTTTTTTTTTCCGCAAGTCTTAAAATCTCCCCCCGGGGGCCGGGCCTTTTTTTTTCCGAGAAGAAGGAGGGCCCCTTTGGGGGACCATGCTTTAACAATGGGGCCCTCAATAAGATCACTATAAAAAATCACTACCCACTGCCGTTTTTTTTGGGAGCTTTTCCCGATAGGATGCAGGACCCCGGGTCTTCTCCAACTCAATCTTTTTGGGCACCCTACAATTAAATCCAAAAAACCGAGGAGGTCGAGGGGGAAAAGCCCTTTTTTAAAAACCCCCAAAGATGGCCATTTAAATACCTGGCCCATCCCCTTTGGGGCCTCGGGCAACCCCCCGTTTTATTTCAAAAATTTCAAAAATTTGGACCTCTTCTGGGGAAAATTCCCCTTTTCCCACGGGTGAACTAGTTTCCGGGAAATGAAAATTTTAACCCTACTCTCGGATCAAAAATCCCCCACGGGCTCATGTTCGTCTGGTATTTCTCCCGCCTTAGACGAAAACCCATTCTACCCCAAAATTGGGAAGTGTCTATTTGAAGGGCCCAGTTTCCCATTTTTTTGGGGTACTAACCCGGGCGAAAAGGCCCTTTTTTTGGATCCAAAAAATTCTTGGGGAAAGAATTGAACGGGGCCCCCGCCGTGCCCGGCCCTTCAAGCTATCCAGCTTTCAACTTTTTCCCTCCAACTATTACCCCCAAATTTTACCCCTTTTTCCCACGCTCTTTAGCCCCCCTTTTGTCGCCCTAAACCCAAGAAAGGCAGTAACCCCGCTTTTGGACCTCAAGGCTGAAGAACCTTTCTCTTTTAATAGCACCCTTTTTGCCTCCGCCTCTTTTTCCTTCAGCCCAAACCGGAAGCCCCTTTCTTTCCTGGGTTGGGCGGACCCGCCCTTCAAAAAAAAAATGCCAAAGGGCAAAGTTTTTTACCTGTGGGCTTCTTCTCAAAGGGCCTTTTTGCGGACGGGGGAAAAAACCCTACTCAAATGGGGACGGGAAACTGCTGGCGATAAAATTGGCTTTTTGGGGAAGGGGGCATCTTTCTGGAGGGCCTCAACATCCGGTGACCATCTATACGGATCATAAAAAGCTTCAAACCCCTACAGACAGCACAACACTTTTAATCCTTGTCCCGGCCCCGGGGGTCCCTTATCCTTCTCTTTTTTAAAATTCATCCTCCATTTCCACCAGCCGCAAAAAGCCTCAAGGGCCCATGCTCTGTCCCGGGCCAACGGGGGTTTCCTCTGAACCCCCTGAAAACCCTGGACCTGATTTCCCCCCCGAACGTCGGGCCCCTGCCGTTACCCGTAAGGTTTCGGAAATTTTCCCCTTGGGAGGACCTTTGGCGCCCCGCCCTGAGGAAAACACATTCTTTTTCCCGGGGCATGCTTCCAAAAAAGGGCCGGGCATCTGGGTATCTTTAAATCTCTCCACCCATCGCACTTTACCACTGGTGGCCCCCCCTCGCCAGGAAAATTTAAGGATTTCGTGGGTGCTTGCCCTAACTGTGCCCAGTTAAATTTTTTGGTCCCCCGACCTGGGTGTTTTTCTTTTGCCATTACCCGGGGCCCCCAAAATACCCATGGAGACACTTCAAAATATGGACTTTGTGACTGATCTTTCCCCCCTCCAAAGGGTGTTTATTTTTTTGGGTCGTTTGGGGGACCGAATTTTCCAAGATTTCGCAATTTTTCACCCCCTGCCCGGGCTTCCTTTGGGTTTCCCAACTGGGTTCATAGTTTTTTACCCGCACAACTTCCGTTACAAGGAATGCCTTCTAAATTGTCTCTGATAGAGTGGTACAATTCACCCCCCCTCCCCTTCTGGGTTTCCTTGTTCTCTCTGCTGGGGGAAATTAAAATTTTTTTTTCTCACTTCATTCCCCCACGTCTAACCCTCCAAGTGGGAAAGGATCAACCAAAGTCCTGTTTAACACCTGCCCAATTTAAAAACAGCTTGGGGAAAACAATTGGGGTCCCTCGCTCTCCTTGGGGAAGTTCCCCCTACAACTCCATTCTAGCGAAATCCTCAGAGGAGTCCCCCTTTCTATGTGGTGAATTTGGGCAACATTTCCCGTCTTTTCCCCTGCCACTGTCCCGCCCTTTTGGGAAATTCCTGCTGCCCAAAACCCTATAGGGGCTTTTCTAAATTTGGGCGACTCACCCCTCAAAATTTGTTTCGCGCGGCCCCCCTGTTTAAGGCGCAAGCTGACAAAAAACGCAGAGCACCCCTGCAACCAACCTGGGGATAAAATTTTTGGGTCTCCTCCCAGCACAAACCCCCCCGAGTGCCTATTTTTAAATTTGCACCCCGCTAATTTGGTCCTTTTAGCGTTCCACGACAAACAACCCCGTATCCCACAAACTTTCCCCTTTTCCTCCCTCCCCCCCGCATCCCTAAAAAATTTCAGTGTCCCCTTTCCCGAAACCGGTTAAACCAATCGGTTTTTCCCCCAAGGGGGTTCCTTTGCCCCACCTTCTAATACTAAGATATCTAGAAGTAAAGAAATCCGGGCATGAAGCATTCCGAGGGAAGACCCTTTCTACCTCGGGATTGGAAGGGTTCGGGCCCGAGAGAGGGGCCGGGAGCCTTTAAGAAAACATCAAAGTTCCCACTCTCTCCAACATTTTCACAGCCCCGGTTTTCTGGAAGGGGGCCCTAAGGGGGGGGGGGTACTGTAAACCCCCGCGCGCTGCGGTTTCCCCCCCGGGCCAAAGGCCCCCACCGCCTCCCGGCCCTTTCCCTTTTCGCGGAAACCCGGGGCTCGACCTCAGGCACGGGCCCGCCCCCCAAAGCGCTTCTACTCCCCCTGGCGCGTCCGCCCTTTCCCTCCTTTAGCCCGTGCACATCCTCTTCTTTTGCCTGCACAATTTCCCGGCCGGGAAAATAAGGGGGGCCGCGAGAAACTTCTTTTAATTTTTAAAAGGGAAAAGTCCCTAATTGGTGTTCCCTTTTCCCCCATGGCCCCTTTTGGGGATGGCTTTTAAAGGGGTACCCCCTTTCCGTTTTTCGGGGCCCAGTTGTTGTGGTCCCCGCGTTGGGAACGTTTGCTGCTTTCTAGCATTCTGACGGGTTTTCCCTAGGGCCCCAAAGTTTCCGCTCCCCGCCTTTCCCCCCGCCTAGCCCCGTCCTGCCTATTCCGTTCTACCCCCCCTCCGGGTTTCCGCCAAATCCATTTTTACCTCCGGTCGGCCCCCGGTCCCCGCAACCGCTTCGGTTCACTTTTTGGGGCCCCCGGTCGGGGGTTAAACAACTTGGGGGATTTCCCCGCAGCAAAGCCCCGGGCCCGTCTTGCAGGGGGGCTCCGTTAAGACAAGGGCCCCTTTGACTCCGCCCCCGGGGTAGGTTTCCCAACTCCTAAAGTTTTACCATGTATCCCCTTTTCCCGCTCGCTGAGCGGTCCTGACACTGATCATGCAGTCATCCAAAAAAATACAGCAACAGTCACCCTGTCAGACTCACAAGGAACGAACCCACCCAACATACACTACCATTCACTCCACACTTTATAATAAGCCCCCCCAATTTTACTCCCATAGAATGCCTGATTAAAACCTGTTCTCTCCCAACCCCCAATGCTCACTTTCAGTTTTTGGAAAAAAGGGATCTCAAAAACCGACAAAAAAAAAACGCCCACGGGCAAAAAAAAAAAAGTTTCCCCTTCACCCAAATTACACCGGGGGAAAAGCAAATACAGTAAAAATTTCAAAATTTAAAAACAAAGCCTTCGCACCATTTCAAAAAAAGTAAAACTAAGACATCAACCGAAAAGTGAGTTTATAAACCTTAAACACCCCCGTGTTGTCAGAGCAAAAAACCCCGCCTATGGTTTTTGCGTCTTTTCCCCCCAAAAAATTTTTAAAACTTTAAAAGGGAAGCCTCCAAATTTTTTTCACCACCCACCCAAAAAAAGAACTAAAACGCTTCAAAATATGCAAAAGAAACCCAAATAGCCCATCAGTAAACAAAGTAATGACCCAACCATTAAATCCCGAACAAACTAGAACTAACGGGTTGCACCAGAAGCAAATGAAAATACTACACCAGTTTTTACCAGCCAACATCCCACTACCAAATTTGGAAATCCATTTCACTTCCATGTCGAACAAAGTGTAAGAAACAAAACAAAGCGTCCTAGTGAATATCACAAATAACCCTGAGAACAACAAATAATGAATAAGGTGATACTTATTTGGTTCCTGCTTGGGTACCAAACCAAAAATGAGCATGCCATCATACCCAACTCAACTTTCTTTTGCAACTTTTCAGACATAACCTCCAAATGTGTATAAACCAAATTCTTCCTCAAACCTGCTGCCACTACAAAACTTTTAAAACCCTCATTGAAACCCTCCAGCAGCAATACCACCAATCCCCTATCTGAATGACTCCTTAGATAATGAAGCATTTCCTTCAGCCTTCGTGACATCCCCCCCTTTTCTGCTGGGATTCGGATCCCTTTCCCTTCGTAAAACAGCAGGAAAAGCTGTGCCCCCCCACTGCAACAGGAATACTTGTGCTTAAATTTACAGCCAAAGGCAAACCAGCTGGAACCATTTATTGTTCAGCCAGTTACAGCCCCGACATGAGCTAGCCGACTGGCTGGTTGTTGACAACTTCCTGCTGACACTGGAAAGGGTTCTACACCTATTGGCACCACCATGAAGTTTATCCAAAGGCTTATATCCTTGCATCTCATCAAATCAACACCCGGACCAACTTCCTCTGCCTGAACTGCTCAATGTACCAGAGCCAGGCCATATAACCATACACCAGGTGTGCTTCAACAGTGGAAATAAGGTAGAAAAAAAGTGCTTAGCATTTTATCCCTCCATGCTTGACAGATTGAGAACTCTCCCTTAAGGCAATTTCGGCATTAATAACACAGTTTGAAGCTTTTTTTACTGGAAATTAAAGGGGTTTTATCATAGAGGCATTTCATGCCTGGTTTATCCTGTTTCAGCTTTGTGAGTTTAGAAGGGGTGTGTATTTGTTTGAACTGTAAATCACGTGACCCAGCAAGTTTGACATCAACATGCCTATCCCCACAGTGTGCTCACTCTAGTCAAACAAAGGTCTGTTTATGTAAAGAGCTATGAGAAGCTACAATTTAGCTGAGTAGTTAGCACTTCTGCCTTTCAGCATTTGGGTCCCAGTTCAAATCCTTGCAGAAACTAAACTTGTGGATTTTTTTTTTACTCTATACCCATACCCGAGTTTATTTTCCTTTTATTTACACTGTTTGATTCATTACTAAGGAGTACAGAGGGCAGGAGTATAATGACAGCACCTGGGGTTAAATACTTGCTCAGCAGTGAGTGTGTGATTACTAAGAAGAAACTGAGAGTAGCTGCCTGAGAGGAGAGGTGATGTCTGAGCATGTGCGACCAGACTGAGGGGCTCTCATCACAGGTCGCATCCCCTGGAGACGAGCTGTACACTCTGGATCACTAAGGGAACAGCTAAAACAAATATGGTGCAGAATTTTTCATGATGATGAATGGTAAAAATGTTTATTTTTTAATTTGCAATCTCCCTTAGCATTAGCTATGTGACAACAAAAGGGCCACTTTTAATAAATATTTGAGCATACAGATCTCTAGGGTAACTAGGGTAAGTCTTATCAAAGAAGTATGCCTGCCTAAAATTGCTAATGTGGTTGTCCAGTCCCCAATTTATTTACCCATCTACTTTTTCAAACAGTTACATAGCATTTTGCCATTCTTTGGGAGGGCACACAAACGAGAATATGACACAATTATTGGGAAGAGTGTATTAAAACGGACCTAAAAAAAAGTGGAGTCTATACATCCCTCTTATATAGTTGGGTGAATTCTTACATATGTTATTTTCTGATTTGATCTGATCCTAATAAAAAATCTTATTGGTTATTTACATATGTATTAAAAATACACAAAAATCCAGATCTACATTTGAAACAGTAATTCAGTGAACACATGTAGGACTATGAAAGATAACAATATGTTTGTAACAATGAATGGAAAAAAGTTTATACTATATTTACTCAAATAAAAGAACAAAAGAAAAGTTATGTGTTCAAGCTCAAGAAGGCAACTGAATACAGAGACTTATTAAGACAGACTAATTTCAAGCATTAACCACTATGGGGATTGGTTATTTTCTCCTGTATATATCTAAGTTGATGATTGAATTTTGCAAAACTTTTCCCAAGAACAAAAAAAAAAAACTCAAATTATCCTTGATCCAGTGTAGAAAATATGAAAAAAAAAATAGCACAAACCAGTATTTATCTTCTGAATTATTGGCTCTAAAGTTTCTGAAATGCATGGAGGAGGGACGGGAGGTGTGAACGAGGCGGGAACGTAAGGGGAATAGCGGCAGGTCTCTTGTTTTTCATTACAATTCTCCTCCTGGGATGTCAGCGAGTCAGTAGATATTCTAAGACAAAAATCTCCTGGGAGTTTCTGCCAGCGACACTCAGCTGTCAGCAATGGAGACTTCTAACAAAGACTTTTTACATTAGGATTAAGCTTGAATTTAGCAGAGACGTATAACACATAAAACAATTGATAATAAAGAGTTGAAACAAAACACACACAGATCCTGCAATAATAAACATCTGCATCATCATACAAAGCAATGATAACAAAAGATAACAAAATAGCAAAAATAACAAACAGCAAAAGTGCAAAAATAATAAAATAAGTCACATTTATAAAAAAGTAAAATAATAAATTATTTTACAATCATTAACCTTAATTATATAATTATTAATATTTTTAACAATAATGATTAAAAAAATACATTGTTTAGAAATTAACATTAATATCATTTATATAGCCATTGCCATTATTATTAACAATGATAATACAATAGTGACAACACTAACAATAATAATTAAACTAATATAAAATAGTAATATTGAAATCACATTATACACAAATAAAAGCAAAACAATGTAAAAAAATTAAATTGTCACTTTTATAAAAGCAAAGTAATATTATAATTGTCATTTTAAAATTATGAATACAGTATTAATATCATTTACAATTTTATAATAAAATTCCGATAAAATAATAAAAACAACAACAATAATAATAGAATAGCATTAAATACTATTAAAATAACAATGGAAAAATAAACAAAAATTGACATAAAAACAATAATGAAAATTGTCATCACCACGAAAAAAAACACAACAAATTATATATATATATATATAATATATATATATATATATTTTATATATATTTATATATATATATATAGTATATATATATATTATATTTGTTGTGTATAGTGAGTATGTTGCGCTTGTGCACAACTCTCAATTTTGTTTTATGGGAATTCTTAGTACAGGACAGCAGTATGTTTGGTTGTGCACATAACTCCGATAAGACAGAATGGATAGTCATGCGCAAGCGCAAACTACTCTCCACTCTGAGCCGAGACTTAAGGAGGCCCATTTGCAAGAAAGGTGCAGGTCCCAGAGGTAGGATCCAGTCAATATACCATCAAAGTCTATTGTGAGAACATCCATTTAAGTTGATCTATCGGGGGTGATCTGTGCCCAGTGTCCAGTCATCTATGAAAAATTAGGTATCAAGTTTTATGAGGTTTATGTTATCCTGCAGAGGACAGATTTTACATACATGGCTATACATACATTCAATGAAAGTGGATATGGATCTGTCTTGGGATAGAATATAGAACACTTAGAACTCTGGACACTTAGGGCGACATGTATGATTGGGCCGTTCTTCTTAGCAGTTTGGATTTTATGACTGTAGATTTCTCAATTCAGTCTATATATGATTGTGGGGACAGCATTCTTGCTTGCACTGCTTTAACAGCAGACAGAGAGATGCTTTACAGCAGCTTCATGGACATAGGATCCTTAAGATTGACTCAGTCCCACTGACTTCTATAGGAGAGTTTTCTAGGCTTTGTGACCTGGGAAGAAGTCAGTGTGCAGGGAGGAGGATAGGGGGAGCTGTGACATCTTCTATTGTGACTGGTGGATCCTGTGTTATCTATACACATCAGTGTCAGCTTTCAGTTTGACCCTGCTTTTGCTGATAATGAGGAGACTACTGAAAATCTCTCTACAGAACAGGAAGTGTCAGGCTATTATTATGCCTAGTGGCCAAAGTGAAAATTGCAGGACTTAAAAATTGTAAAAAAAAATATTGATAAGTGATATGGAAAATTAAAACCACAAAAATTCCTTAAAAAAGTGTTAAACAAGAAGTCATGTTTGATGACACATTCCCTTTAACCCCTTCCTGAATCATCATGTACAATATATTGTCCCACCCCCATATACATGTATGTCACAGCAGGCTTGCAGGAACAAAAGCTGTGCCCACGAGTTCTGCAGTGTGAGGGATCCAGCAAAGGGAATATTAAGAAACATGGGGCTCCCTCGAACGGTGATTGGTGCCTCGGTATTCGTTCATTTTACAACCGAGTCTAATCCAGCCACTATGCCTACCAGACCACAGATTAGAAAGACAATAGATTGCAATATATGAAGAAAAAAAGTGTCCAAATTGGACAATGCAAAAAATGGTTAGAAACTGTTGCAAAAAAAGTTTTAATTAATACAAGACCAGAAATTGAACATACTTGGTATCTTTATTCTTAGAAACACTAGACTTTTTCAGACACTTCACCACTTAAAACAAACCATACAAACTGCTGAACTTTATGTTCCCAAAAACATCTAAAAAATTTAAACATTTAAGGGGTTTTCTCAATATAAAGATTAGCTTTCAACATGAAGAGACAGTTAAAGGAAGACTTTTTCTAAATACATTGGGCAATAGATTTTACTTTAGTCATGAGATAAGAGACATTCTATGTGCTCTGACTGCACACAGGTTTCTATGGTTACCTGCTTCCCTGACCATAACTATGTTGCTAACTGATTAGAGCAAAGAGCTTAGAGTAAGAAATGACATCACCCCATGAAGGGACTGAGCTCTGGAGAAAAACTAATTAACCCTAATAAGATTAGCATCTGTTTAAGATAAAGGACGTGTATTCAGTCTTCACAGTACAGGTACCTTATGTTTACTGAAGATAACATCCTGCACTGTCAGCATAACTGCTCAGCTAGAAGCTGAATATGCTAGTCACTACTATAGAACCACCCACAGCCTGAGGAGACAGAGTGAGTGGAAAGCTACTTTTGACTCATTAAAACAGCCTAGTGAGAAAACTCCTTTAACAACTTAGGACGTACTGGTTTTGTTAAATCCCTATGTAGCAGGATTACATTAATAACCTCACTACATAGGAGGCTGGCGTCAGATGCTAATTGCCCCGACACCCGCTGTCCACAGCTGGGAATGGAGACGGCTTTAGTGGGGCCCAAGTGGCTTGAAACACGTAAGCGTATCTGCCATTTTGCTATATGGTTTTTAATCTTAAACAATAAATGTTGGATGGATTTTTTTCAACTTTACACTGTATCATTTTTTCTCCTTTATTCCTTCCGTTGCGAAAGTAGTGGTACGTGCCGGGTGCGCGGGATCGTGGACAGGTGAGCTGGTCGCGTGCTCTTTCTTGTGAATGAAAAAAATTAAGCAAAACAAAAAGTTAGGCTATAAAAGGGTTACAAGAATAGGGGTTCCACAGTATGCAAAATTAGGTAGATACGACTTGTGGTATAAAAAAAGTTCTATGTAGATGTTTGGCTCAAATATATCAAAATATCAAAGAGGAAAGGGAAGAAAACAATTCTTAACAGTAAGGCCATGTTCACACGGCTTATTCTGGGACAGATTGGAGCCGTACTGCGCGCCGTATTTGCGCTGCAGTACAGCTCCAATCCATCCCAGTAACTAAGGTAATCCACATTTCTCATAGAGAACTATGGATTCCGTTGCTCCTCCCCGCCGGCGAATCCGCCGCGGGGAGAGAAAGTGACATGCACATTATTTACGGCGCGTACGCGCCATAAATAATGCATTGTCTATGGAGCCGGCGGGCAGCTCCCCTGCCGCGCCCCCGCCCCGGCCCCGCCCCTTATTCAAGCCGTATTGCGGGCGGGATCCGTCTCGAAATTACGGCTTGAATAAGCCGTGTGAACCGGGCCTAAAAAGTACATAAGATATCTCACGAAGAATAGTAGTTAAGTACAAAGTCCCTTCTGGAGCTAGCTGTATTGTGTTATGGTATATCCTATTTGCCTTGTTGCCTGATGGGTAGGATGGTTACTTGGGATCCATAATCCTTTGAGGAAAACGCGGTTCAAAGTTTCCAATTGAATACCTATTTGAAGACACGGATGACCATATGTAGTTCAGCAAATGTCCCGCAGTAACGGTAGATCAAGAATCTTGGATTCGGGCTTGTGAAGATTTCCCTGCTAAAATGCCCTGATTTGGCGCCAAATGTTATAACAAGTTGAGTTGCCCAATGTGCAATAGGCACTGTAGGTCTAGTAGGACGGTGCCAGTGCCTATGGCCAAGTTATTGGTCGTGGAAAAAGGCCCAGATGAAAAAAGTGTGTTTTTTTTTAACCCCTTAATGACCATGCACCGTCTTTTGACGTCAGGCATTTCAGGTCGTTCGTCTGCAGCAACGTCTTTTGGCGTTGCTGCAGACATCGGGGTTGTGGCTCCCGGCGCGGCAGCAGCACTGAGGACAGGGTTGTACTTCACAGCCCTGTTCCCAGCGCAGCCTCTGCAAGCGCCGGGGAAAGCTCCGCTCTCCGATGCTTAACCCTTTGTCGCGGTTCGTGACCACAGTGTAATCAAAGGGCTTTCCCCGGCTCTGTCGGGTGATAGGGACTCCCGGTGACCCGACAGAGCCTGAGGAATGGCTGCACAGTCAGCCCTGAGGACCTAGAGTAGCCCCAGAGCTGTCTGTGTAACAAGCCTGCAGTCAGGGAACACTGTGTGCTGCAGTGATTGCTGCCTGTGCATACTGACACAAATCGAAATGTATTAGCATATATGAATATGGTAATACATTACTAAGTGTAAAAAAAAAAAAATTTATTTCTTCCTTCATGGGATTTAAAAAAAAAAAAGTAAAAAACAAAGTGTAAAAAATAAAATTAAAATAAATATTTAATAAAAAAATATTTGGGCATACATTACACACACACACACACATAAACCCCCACACCTTAGGTATCTATATGACCGTAATAACCTGGAGAATTAATCTAACAAGTTATTAAGTGTGAAATGTGAATGGTGGAAAAACAATTTTGTAAAAAAACAAAACATTTGACAAAAAAATGAAAAAAATTCTGTAATAATTTATCAGTAAACTTAAACTATTCCCCCTAAAAAGTACAATTTGTCCCGAATAAAAAATGAGGCCTCATATAACTGCATCATTGAAAAAATAAAAAAAGTTATGACTGTTGAAACACGAGGAAGAAAAAACTGTGCTGGTCATTAAAGGGGTTGTCTCACTAAATTGATTCATCTCACCTTAGTCCTGTTTTGTTGGTTTCACTTTGAATTCAGGGGCGTGTTTACTGGCTTCTACTAGGCTGCAGTAGAAGCCAGGTCTGTAGCTATAACAACCAGCCGCCTTGGGCAGCCATTTTCAAAAAGGTAGACCTTGGGAAAAAAACAGGTCTGTAGCTATAGCAACCAGTACTGACAGCCTATCATGAGAGATTGAATCGGTCTGTAACTATAGTGACCTGAGGAGCTGATGCAGCCCATACAAGAGGGGATATCTAGGAAGAGGTAGGACACTGTTAATGGAAAACATACTGCAAAGTGAATTTTTTTGCAAGATCTTTAACATAAAAAGCAGCAATCCTTGTAGGGAGACAACCCTGTAAGTACGTTTCAGACGTTCGGCTTAAAGGGGTTAAAAGTACTAAAACATAATAAAAACTCATATTTGGTATCACCGGAATCACACTGACCTGCAGAATACAGATAACATCATTTATAATGAACAGTGAATGTCATAAAAACAAAAACCACACAAAACTGCCACAATTACGGGGTTTTTTTCACATTCCATCCCACTAACAATTTTCCCAGTACATTATATGGTACAGTCACTTGTCCTGCAAGAAGAAGAAGAAAAAAAAAAACAAGCTCTCATACGGCGACAAGTAAGGTTATGGTTCTTGGAAGGCGAGGAGTAAAAAAATAAATAAATAAATAAATAAAAATAAAAAAAATAGGCAGTGGTGGGAAGGAGTTTACAGTCCAGTGCAGTTTAGTAATAATGATTTCCTAAATGATGACCCTGCCCCTATCACCAGCAGCCCTGATCCCACACACATCACCCATAAGATTAGGCAGGAGAAGATTATTTCTAAGTTTTATTGTCAATCTAGAAAAAAACCACTAGATGTCAGCATTGTATCAGGTAAGAACATACACAGCTACAACACAAGGCACAGGTGACAGACTGAACAAGTACAAATCCCTAATGCACCATTACATAGCAACAAACCTTCAGCTTCTATAAGGGTGGAAGTACACGCATGGGTTTTTATTTGCCTGATATGTGGCTGCACAAATTTGCAGATCAACACAGGCAAAACTGTGCTGCTATCAAAAGTATCATCAATTATTAACCCCTTCTCGACATGACATAACATCATGTGGACGACAAGGGAGTATGGAGGGGGCTGATCCTTCCTTTGATCGCCCTCCCCCCCCCCCCAACAAGATTGTGGGATGATGATCGGCTACCTAATGAAGGCTTCCAAAGCACTTCTATTACTTCCTGCATCAGCCACGCCATCTTGGACACCCTGCTGCGTTATTTTTATAATGCAGAAAAATGCGCACGCGATTGCGACCCCTAGTGAACAAGTACCCGAGGGGGACTACAAGTACAATGGTACGTCCACACGGCATGGGTTTTTCATCGTATTTTCAGATGGTTTTCGGATTTAGAAACCGTCAGAAAACAGACCAGCAACCATCCCCATAGAATTCAATGCAAAATCCACCCAGTACTCTACATTGCACAGTTTTTCTACTGGACAGATTTTCAAACCATTTGTGCTCCGAAAAACTCATGCACATTCTTCCGCCCGGTTTTAGATTGAAACTTAGGCTATGTTCACACGGCTTATTTTAGGACGCATTTCACTACGTATTGGAAGCGTACTGCGCTCTGATACGAGCGAAATGCATCCCAATCATTATGGTAATCCGCAGCTCTCATAGAGAACTATGGATTACACCTCCTCTCCCCGCTCGTACAATACGATCGTATTGTATGAGCAGGGAGATAATAAGACATGTCCCTTATGTCATAATGACCGTCTATGGGGCCGGTGGGCTGCCGACCCCCCGCGCCGCGGGAGTACGCTCCAGTCGGCGCGAGCTCCCGAACACCCGCCGTAATTGGGGGCCATACAGTATGCCCTGCAATTAGCCATGTGAACATAGCCATATACTGTTCAATGAAAATGTGGACAGCTGAATCCGCAGACAGAAACCACACCCTCCCTCCAAAACTATTCAAAAGAGAATCAAATATCGGTCGGATTCAGATATTGTCACTGCTGTGTGGACATACCTGGAGTGTAAAAATACAACAAAAATTCTAAACCCCAAAAATGTGATGTATTGTTGTTGGGATCAGTTCACGGCCCAAAAAATTGGAATAAAAAGTAATAAAAAAAATTGCATGTATCCCAATTTTATGTCCCACATAGGGGAGGTATGGGAATATATGTTCCCCCATAAAGGGAGGTAATATGTCCCCCAAAGGGAGGTTTAAAAGGCAATATTTGTCCCCAATAGGCAGGTAAAATGCCCCATAGGTAGGTATATGTCCCCCATAGGCAGGTATAGGCAAGTATATGTCCCCCATAGGCAGGTATAGGCAAGTATATGTCCCCCATAGGCAGGTATATGCCCCCCACAGGCAGGTATATGTCTCCCATAGGCAGTTATATGTCCCCCATAGGCAGGGTTTAAAAAAAAAAAAAAAAATACAAGTACTCACCTCTCTCCCCCATAGCTCGGACTCCGAGGCTCTCCATCTTATCTTCTTCCCAGCACAGGCGACGTGATTTCATCAGGCCGCGCAGGCAGCGTGATTACACTCACGTCGCCTGTGCCGGATACTCCGGAAGGCCACAAGTCTGCTTGCGGCCTTCCATAGTCCTCTGCTCTGCAGTGGTATCTTCAGCTGTATGTGCTCCCAGAGGAGTTGCATACAGCTGAAGTATCCCTGCCGGTGCCCGGTACGTGGCAGCGCCCAGACACCAACAGTGACTCGAGTATAAGCTGAGGACGGCTTTTTCAGTTCGGCTTATATGAGTATGTACGGTATGTAGTTTCACTGGAATCGTACAGACTGGCAGAATACAGATACACCTCAATTATGCCAAAGAGTGAATGACAAAAACAAAATCCCCACAAACATGGCACAAGGATATTTTTCCATATTTCACTCCAATGAGAATTTTAAGATTTCTCAGCACATTATAAGGTACAGTCAATGGCACCATTAAAAAGTTCATCATGTCCTGCAAATAAATAAACCCTTGTATGTCTATATAGATTTAAAAAAATTATGGCTTTTGGAAGGCGGGTGAAAAAATAAATGAACGAGCCATAAAGAAAATTATGACCACGCAGCGAGAAGGGGTTAAGGAAGCAGAAATTTTAGGATTTTTGTTTTTCATTTTTGCTTTAACATCCACTTTTCAAGAGCCAGAACTTTTTCTTGTTTTAATCTACATGAGGACTTTGTATTTCATGAGACAAGATTTGCTTTTTAAGTATCATTGACTGTACCATATAATGAAATGGAAAAAGCAAAGAAAAAAAATTCTATGAGGGGTGCAATGCTCAATTTTGTGAGGGTTTTTGTTTTTATGAGATTCTATATTCGGTATAAATGACATGTTATCCTGCGGGTCGATACCATTCCAGCGATACCAAATTTATATAGTTTCCATTATGTTTTACTACTTCAAAAAAAAAAAAAAAAATAAAATAAATTGCTTTGTCATTTTCTGAGGCCAATAAATTTGTTATTTTTCCTTCGTTAGTGCTGTGGGTGGTTGGTTTATTGGGGCTGAGGTCTAGTTTTTCTTGGTATTAATATGAAGTGTATGCGATTTTCTGTAACTTTTTAAATTCCACTTTTTGTGGGAGGCAGGACGACCAAAAAAAACATCACAATTCTGGCATTGGGTAACCTGGTTGTTTTTTTAATGGCGTTCAACATTGCTGTATAGAGGACATGAAATTGTGTTAGATTGAACTTTTACAGATGTGGCAATAGTTATTCAATTTTTTTTTTTCATGGTTTATTTCGTATATTGATAAATGGGAAAAAGCTTTATTTAAAATTCTCGAAAAGCTACATTTGTGCACTATTTTGCAATATAATTGTGCCACCTAATGGTCAAGCAAGTGATTTTTTCTTAAAGGGAATCTAATTGCCTTTATTCTTGACTAATTAAAACCAGATACCGATACATATTCTTATCTCGTTGTTTTTATTTTTTGATTGTAGATTTTTTTAAATTCTATTGTCTGTATATGATTATTGGGGCGGCCATCTTGCCTGAGCTGCTTTTAACAGCATTTAGAGAGATGCTTTACAGCAGCTTCATGGACATAGGAGCCTGTGAACAGGAGCAGACCCATTGACATCTATAAGAGCGTTTTCTAGGCTTCTGTGACCTGGAAAGAAGTCAGTGTGCAGGGAGGGGGAGCTGTGACATCTCCTACTGTGAATGGTGGATCCTGTGTTATCTATACACATTATATAGAAGTAGTCTGTATATCCTCTCATATAAGGAGGTACACCATACACAGTGGTTGGTAGCTGGCGCCTGATACCATTAAGTAAGATAACGCTAAATAGCTTTGTAAAATCCAATTTAGGATATTTTATTATATGAATAAATGAAATAGAACCACAGGAAGAATAAAGCAATAACTAAAGAGAGTGAGGGGATGTAAGCTACGCGTTTCACCACAGACCCCTGTCCAGTTTCTTTAGGCTATTAGCCTGAGGAAGCCAGACAGGGGTCTCCGGCGAAACGCGTAGCTAGTAACCTGAGGGAGCCGGACAGGGGTCTCTGATGAAACGCGTAGCTAGTAGCCTGAGGAAGCCAGACAGGGGTCTCTGATGAAACGCGTAGCTAGTAGCCTGAGGAAGCCGGACAGGGGTCTCTGATGAAACGTGTAGCTAGTAGCCTGAGGAAGCCGGACAGGGGTCTCCGGCAAAACGCGTAGCTAGCAGCCTGAGGAAGCCGGACAGGGGTCTCTGATGAAACGCATAGCTAGTAGCCTGAGGAAGCCAGACTGGGGTCGCTTAAGAAACGCGTAGCTAGTAGTCTGAGGAAGCCGGACAGGGGTCTCTGATGAAACGCGTAGCTAGTAGCCTGAGGAAGCCGGACAGGGGTCTCTGATGAAACGAGTAGCGAGTAGACGGAGGGAGCCGGACAGGGGTCTCTGATGAAACGCATAGCTAGTAGCCTGAGGAAGCCGGACAGGGGTCTCTGATGAAACGCGTAGCTAGTAGCCTGAGGAAGCCAGACAGGGGTCTCTGATGAAACGCATAGCTAGTAGCCTGAGGAAGCCAGACAGGGGTCTCTGATGAAACGCGTAGCTAGAAGCCTGAGGACGCCGGACAGGGGTCTCTGATGAAACGCATAGCTAGTAGCCTGAGGAAGCCAGACAGGGGTCTCTGATGAAACATGTAGCTAGTAGCCTGAGGAAGCCGGACAGGGGTCTCTGATGAAACGCATAGCTAGTAGCCTGAGGAAGCCGGACAGGGGTCTCTGATGAAACCAGTAGCTAGCAGCCTGAGGAAGCCGGACAGGGGTCTCTGATGAAACGTGTAGCTAGTAGCCTGAGGAAGCCGGACAGGGGTCTCTGATGAAACGCATAGCTAGTAGCCTGAGGAAGCCGACAGGGGTCTCTGATGAATCGCTTCGCTAGGTGCCTGAGGAAGCCGGACAGGGGTCTCTGATGAAACATGTAGCTAGTAGCCTGAGGAAGCCGGACAGGGGTCTCTGATGAAACGCATAGCTAGTAGCCTGAGGAAGCCGGACAGGGGTCTCTGATGAAACGCATAGCTAGTAGCCTGAGGAAGCCGGACAGGGGTCTCTGATGAAACGCATAGCTAGTAGCCTGAGGAAGCCGGACAGGGGTCTCAGTTGAAACATGTAGCTAGTAGCCTGAGGAAGCCAGACAGGGGTCTCTGATGAAACGCATAGCTAGTAGCCTGAGGAAGCCGGACAGGGGTCTCCGGCAAAACGCATAGCTCCTGTCCCCTCACTGTTTTGGAACCCCCTGTGGTTCCATTTAATTTATTCTCATAATAAAATATTCTAAATTGGATTTTACAAAGCTATTTAGCTTTATTTTACTTCACAGTATCGGGTGCCAGCTACCAACCACTGTGTATGGTGAACCTTCTTATATGAGATGGTATACAGATACACAGACTACTTCTATATACTGCTCAGCCCAGCAGAACTTATTGTGCTCAGTGCTGACAGTGGAATGCAAGTAGCAACACAGGCTGCAGTTACAACCAACGAAATCAGATCTCCACCATTCCACTGGGTCACCCAGCCGAGAGGATATATATAGTGCATGCCCTACGGTGTGTTGTAGAAGGCACAACCCTGCCATGGGAGCGGGCAACACACCTATTTTATTTCTTTATATATACCCAAACTCGCTACACTAGGGGTGCATTTCTGCGCTTTTTGTTTTGTGTTTTTTTCCACAGAACATATAAGAATTGCTCTATACACATTGGTGTCACCTTTCAGTGTAACCCTGCCTGTGCTGATAATGAAGAGACTGTTGAGAAGTTTTCTCTACAGAACAAGAAGTATCAGACTATTATTAGGCCTAGTGGCCAAAGTGAGAACTGCAGGATTTCAGGATTTCTTTAGAAATAGGTAGACGTACGGAAAATAAAAAAAAAACGCGAGCAATTCTTAAAAAGGTGTTTAATAGGTAATTGTCTGATGATAAAAAAAATAAAAAACCCTCAAAGTTCAAAACACCCCCCATATAACTTTTTATTGGTTTACTTTTTTTTTTATTTTTTTAAAACATGAAAACTTAATTGGTCTCTCCACATCCATAAATGTTTGATTATTCCAATATAAAATTTTACATCCTGAATGGCGTAGAAACAAACCCCCCCCCCCCACAAAAAAAAAAAAAACTTTGTCTTTCCAAAAGATATAAAAAAAAAAAGTTATCAAAACACCCCCATTCCATAATTGTATGAACATAAAAAACTAAATAAAACAAAAGTAGTCAAACTACAACTCTCAGCCGTCAACTTTCAGCATATTGAGAGTTGCTGTTTCACAGGAACTGGAAAGCAGCAGGTTGTGTTTTTTCCTCCCACCTTCCAAAAGTTCTAACTTTTTTGGTTTTCTATCTACATAGACATAGGAGAGCTTGTTTTTGGTTGACAAGATGTGCTTTTTTTTGACAAGATGTGCTTTTTAATTGCATCATTGAGGAAACATTTGTGCGGTGGGATGTGCAAACATGAAATACCGCCATGTTTGTGGGTATGGGGGGAGGGGGGGTGATCCTTTTCTATAGAGCTCACCATTTGGGTAAACTCTTTCTGTATTTTGTGGGTCAGTATGATTCCAGTCATGAACATTTATAAATTTTATATTAAGTTTTAGTACTTAAAAAAAAAAAAAAAAAAAAAAAATTTTGAATCACCATTGTATCAGGCAAATGAATTCCCTGTTTTCGAATTTCACACATATGGGGGGGTTTGTTTGTTGCAGGTCGAGGTATGGTTTTCCTTGAATTGTATGCGATTTTCTGAACCTTTTCTCATTACAACTTTTGGGAGAGGCAGGATGAGCCCAAAAAAAAATTTCTAGCACTTTATAATTTTATTTTTTTATGGAATTCACTGTTCGGTACAAATGAAATTTTATCCACGTTCTGCAGGTCGGTCTGATTCTGGAGATAACATTTGTAGCGTGTATGTTGCGTTTGTTTTTTACATTTGCATTGCAGCACCATTTTCTGCAACTACTAATTTTTATAATTTTTCCATCTACAGATCTGAGTGAAGGTTTGCTTTTTGGGGTGCCTGAAGAGCAGTTTATATTGGTTCTGTAGTTGGATATATTTGACTTTTTGATTAAATTTTATGCCAAATTGTTCAGGATGTAAAGTGACAAAACAAATAAATAAATAAATTTTTGGTGTTGGGTATTTTTTTTTCTACACTGTTCATTGATGGGGTAAATAATGTTATGTTTGTAGACTGGAGGTTCTGGATTTGGCAATACAAATTATGTTCAACTCTTTAAAATATTTTAATATTTGTTGAACGGTAAAAAGGCTGTGCAGAACTTTTCGAGAATAGTGTACAATAATGGCTCTCCTATTACACCCTTTAAAGGGATTGTGCCAAGGAGGGGATAGGGTAAAAGTGACAACCGTTCCCGCTTGTACCTCAGAACCCTACATACCACAGAGCTCGGCTTCTCTCCCTCTATCATATAACCCTATATATCACAGAGCTCAGCTTCTCTCCTATCATATAACCCTATATATCAGAGCTCAGCTTCTCTCCTCTATCATATAACCCTATATATAACAGAGCACAGCTTCTCTCCTCTATCATATAACCCTATAAATCACAGAGCCCAGCTTCTCTCCTCTATCATCTAACCCTATATATCACAGAGCTCAGCTTCTCTCCTCTATCATATAACCCTATATATCACAGAGCTCAGCTTCTCTCCTCTATGCTATAACCCTATATATCACAGAATTCAGCTTTTCTCCTCTATCATATAACCCTATATATCACAGAGCTCAGCTTCTATCCCCCTATAACCCTATATATCACAGAGCTCAGCTTCTCTCCTTTACCATATAACCCTATATATCACAGAGCTCAGCACCTTTCCTCTATCATATATCCCTATATATCACAGAGCTCAGCTCCTCTCCTATCATATAACCCTATATATCAGAGCTCAGCTTCTCTCCTCTATCATATAACCCTATTTATCACAGATCTCAGCTTCTCTCCTCTATCATATAACCCTATATGTCACAGAGCTCAGCTTCTCTCCTTCTATCATAAAATCCTATATATCACAGAGCTCAGCTCCTCTGTCATATAACCCTATATATCACAGAGCTCAGCTTCTCTCCTTCTATCATATAACCCTATATATCACAGAGCTCAGCTTCTCTGTCATATAACCCTATATATCACAGAGCTCAGCTTCTCTCCCTCTATCATATAACCCTATATATCACAGAGCTCAGCTTCTCTTCTGTCATATAACCCTATATATCACAGAGCTTAGCTCCTCTCCCTCTATCATATAACCATATATATCACATGAGCTCAGCTCCTCTCCTCTATCATATAACCCTATATATCACAGAGCTCAGCTTCTCTTCTCTGTCATATAACCCTATATATCAGAGCTTAGCTCCTCTCCCTCTATCATATAACCCTATATATCACAGGCCACTCCCCTCCCTACATATAAACCCCAATACACAGAGCTAAACCCTCTCCCCCTATCTATAACCCTATATATCACATAGCTCAGCTCCTCCCTCTATCATATAACCCAAATTATCAAGAGCTCATTTCCTCTTATAAACCCTAATATCAGAGTTAGTTCCTCCCCTCTCATATAACCCTAATATCACAGACCCATTCCCCCTTTCATATAACCCTATAATCAAGTCACTTCTCCCCTATAATAACCCTAAACAGAGCTCAGCTCCCCTCCTCTATCATATAACCCTATATATCAGAGCTCAGCTTCTCTACTCTGTCATTATTCTCCTCTACCATGTTCCTTATTATAAGGTGGTCACCATTTCTTTCACTACTCCCATAATAGAAGGTGAAATAACCCCTCAGTGACACAGGACAGTTTCAGTCTTTTAATGCTGTTAATATAGCAGCTCACATGTTTGGGGGGTGATCTGCGCCATACACACCACAGTCTTTAAGAAAACACACAAGATCTGGGGATTTAAGATACTGCGAGTTGGGCAGAAGTGGCCTCGGAGTTCAGGTTGATCAGTTTTTTTAGCCTGCCCGCTCGGGGTGGGGGAACCCGCCCTCTGGCGAATGAACTGTGCGACCGCCGCCATCTCCTCCACTGTGATGTAGATGAACTTCCCTCTGTCGTCAATTACTCCTATGGGGGAGAGAACAGAATGCTGATAAGGTAACAGTAGATCCTGGAAGTGCAGAAATTGCCACCATAAGTTAAATTAAAACCACATTTGCAAGTCTTATGCTCTAGTCACATCCAAAGCTGCATTGACAATTTTCTTACTATACAGCACTGTTTTGGGGCGAAGGATTAAAAACTAGATTGGTCTCCTACGCCAGCCAATTTGTTTAAGCCCTTAATGCCCACCGTCCGTCTTATGGCATCAGGCACTTCAAGTTGGTCGTCTGCAGCGACGTCCTTCGATGTTGCGGCAGACGTCGGGGTTTGCGGCGCCCGGCGCCGCAGCAGCCCTATTAACAGAGCTATATTTCACAGCCCTGTTCCCAGCGCAGCCTCTACAAGCAGCAGTGAGCAGAGGAATCCTCTGCTCCCCGGCACTTAACCCTTTGATTGCCGCGAGCCGTGACCACAGCGTAATCAAAGAGCTTTCCCCTGCTCTGTCAGGTGATCAGGACTCCGGTGACCCCACAGAGCCCGGGGAACAGTTCCACAGTCAGCCCTGGGGATCTAGAGTAGAATCAGGGCTGTCTGTGCAACAAATCAGCAATCAGCGAACACTGGGGCAGATTTATCAATAGTGTCTGACTTTTAGACAGTGTAAAGTTAGACTAGACAGTCTTACCCTGCGCCACATTTATCAAAGTGTTAAAACATCTGGTGGCAGTTAGAACGGAACTAGTCTAAGTATTTTGTACACGAATAAAGTGGCTTAGTTTTCCCCCAACACTGCGACAAAACTCTGGCGCATTTTTCGTCACATTTAAGCCACGCCCCTTTCCGCGATGAGGCGCAGAAGCGTCTGAAACGGTCTAAAACACATAGTAAAGGTGGCGAAAAGCTCGTTTTTGGCGCAAATTGAGCCAGAATTCTGGCGCAACTGACTTGATAAATCTGCCCCACTGTGTGCTGCCCTGACTGCTGCCTGTCTAACAGACACAAATTGTAATGTATACAAAACAGTTATCCTTTCATGGAATTTTCAAAAAAGTGAAAAACATAAAAAAGTGTAAAAAAAAAAATGAATAAAATAATAAATATTTAATAAAAAATAATTGTGCAAACACTACACACAAAAAAATAAAAACCTACACATATTAGGTATCCACACGACCGTAATAACCTGTACAATTAATTACCGGAAAATACTCGAGTATAATCCACCCGAGTATAATCCCGAGGCACCTACTTTTGCCACAAAAAAAACGGAAAAGCTTATGACTCGAGTATAAGCCTAGGGTGGAAAACGCAGCGGCACTGGTAATTTTAAAAATAAAAAAGATACCAATAATATTACAATAGGCAGTTGATGTCCCCCATAGGCAGATAAAGCAGTTTTAATGTCCCCATAGGCTGTATAGGCAGCTATATGTCCCCCCATAGTACTAGGCAGGTATAGGTAAGGCTATAGGTAGTACTAGCAGGTATAGGCCAGCTTATAGGCAGTACTAGGCAGTAATAGGTAGTACTAGGCAGGTATGGTAGTACTAGCAGGTATAGGTAGTACTAGCAGGTATAGGTAGGCTATAGGGCATTACTAGCAGGTAAAGGCAGTACTAGGCAGGTATAGGTAAGCTTATAGGCAGTCTAGCAGGTATAGTAGTACTAGCAGGTATAGGTAGGCCTTATAGGCAGTACTAGGCAGGTAAAGGTGTACTAGCTGTCATGTATAGGTAGGCTTATAGGCAGTACTAGGAGGTATAGGAAAGTACCTAGCAGAGTATAGGTATGCTATAGGTATACTAGTCAGTTATTAGGTAGTACTAGGCAGTATAGGTAGGCTTATATGCTGTACTAGGTCATGTATATGGTAGTACTAGCAAGGTATAGGTAGGCTATAGGCAGGTTATAGGTAGTACTAGGCAGGTATAGGTAGGCTATAGGTAGTACTAGCAAGGTATAGGCCAGTACAAGTGCAGGTTATCGGTATTACTAGGCAGTACTCGGCAGGTATAGGTAGGTCTATAAAGGCAGTACTCGCAGGTATAGTAGTATACAATGCAGTTAATAAGGTAGTACTAGCAGGTATAGGATAGTAACTAGGCAGGTATAGTAGGCTTATAGGCAGTACAATACAGTAATAGGCAGGTTGTAGGCAACGTTTTAAAACAAAAAAAATCTTCCTTCCTGGTCCCCCTCCCCCGTTCCCCCCACGGGCCGGCCCCTCGCTGTTCGGTCCGCGCGCTCTTTCCCCGGGACAGGGGGGGTGACGTCATCAGGCCGCGCACGCAGGTGTTTGCAGCACGCGCCTGTGCCGGGGAGCTCGGACAGCCGCAGTTTGCGGCCCGCCGGAGTCCACTGCGGGGCACGGAGCGCTCGCTCTGTGCCCCCCAGTGGAAACTCTTCACCTGTGTGGCTCGGAGGAGCCACAGGGGAAGAGAAAAGGACAGTGCCCGGGGGGGCGCAGCGCCTGGACACTGTCGGGGGCTCGGGGGCCTTCAGTTATAGGCTCCGTGAGGAGCCGCATATAACTGAAGCTCCCTTGCACTGGGCCTTCACGCGCCTGGTGCCGACCGTGACTCGAGTTAAGCGAGGGGGGTTTTTCAGCAATTTTTTTGGGTTAAAAAACTCGGCTTATATCGATAATACGGTAACAAGTTATTTAGTGTGAAATGTGAATAGTGTAAAAGAAATTTAAAAAAAAAAAAAATACATTTGAAAAAAATTGAAAAATTCTGCAATAATTTATAAGTGAACTTATAACTGCGTCATTGAAAAAAATAAAAAAGTTAGGACTGTTGAAACGCAGGGAGGCAAAAACTAAAAAAAAAAAATGTGCTGGTCATGAAGTACTCTTCAGGCGTTCGGCTTAAGGGGTTAAAGCGGTCATTAGACGCGCTTGTGGCGTGACTAAGGTCGTGACTACTCCAGAGTACCGTTATGCAGAATACACTACATCTCCAAAAATGCCATGCAGCCATGAGTTTGTCACAGTTTGTTTTGCTCCCAGGACTAGATCTCTCTTCTTATCATTCATCATGGAAGTAGGTATACCAATAACCACTCACCTGTAATCGAGCCATTGGCCAGTAAGTCATGTATCCTGTTGATGGCATCCTGTTTATTAGAGTAGAGGAGAGGTCAGAGATTTAATGACACCAGATGTACACAATTTCAGTATAAATCTACAAAAATGTAGCAGAGTTGAGTTGATCGTTTGGCACAATGGTATGATACATTGTTATCTGTAGCGTTACATAGGACTGCAAGAAGAACTAATGCATTCCTTCAATTCAGAGAGGTGCACAACACATTCAACTCTGCTACATCTGTACTAAAGGGGTCTGTCTGTATTGGTGATATTTAAAAAAAAGATAGTGGGGTGAAGGATACTGGTGTTAAATATATAGAGCAGAAGGGACGCCAGCTTTGTGGGCATTGCTCCCTTTGTAGCTGTTGTTGCTCCTCATCATTAATCATCAGGAAATATGAAAGCCACTGATCTCTATTGCATTTAAAGAGTTAAAGATTCCCATCATCCCATGTGCCGCAGTGGGGGTATAGATTTGGCGCAGGCTCTCGCCCATTATCCTGCATCCCAATCGTGAAGAGTGTCCTACCTTTTCTGGTAGGTATTAAACTCCCTAGTAAGGGGGCTATAACTAACACATACTATTAAAATTCAGAGGGCACTCCCCACCCACCTCCCCACTTTTTGGAGGTGCCTTTATAAACCGTGCCCTGCAGACACGTCTCTGGGCAGATTGGACAATCTAAAGCAAATTAAACTTTTCATGTTTTAAAGGGCTATTCCCAACTCATTAATTAGCTTTAAACATGTAGCCAAAGACAAATAATCTTACCAAACACATATGAAATGCTGATTTTGCTTGGTTGCAAAGAAGATACAGCAGGTTATCTATCCTACTTGTTTACAGATTGTTTCTTAGGTTACAGGGGCAAGTAGCTTAAACATATAAGCTAATTGCGAAGAAATATTCTTACCAAATATATTGCAGTTCCGGTTTTGTTTCATTTTAAACATACAGCCGGTTATCTATCCAGCTTGTTTACAGATGGTTTCTTAGTTTACAACAACGGGCTATGGGCTCTAGCCACCAAGCCCCCTCCTGCTGAGAAGATATCGCTGCATGGGCACAGAGGTGGTCATAACCGAGGAAACCATCTGTAAGCAAGCAGGAGGTGTAACCTGCTGTATCTTTAAAACAAAGCAAAATCAGAACAGCAATGTATTTGGTAAAAATGTTTATCTACCGTTACCTACACGTTTAAGGCTAAATCAATAAGATGGTGATACCCCTTTAAGGGATCAGCAGATGACAGGGGTGCAAAATCATTTACCTGCGCTCTGAGACCAAAGTGTGCCCCTAGATCCTCCAGAACAACCACTTTTGAAGCCTAGAAGTTAAACAAAAACAAGTAGCATGTTACCTGCTGTAAAATATAAAGCGTCCGTCCAGTAATATATACAGGTAGTCCTCGAATTACATCTGTCCCCTAGTTACAAACGAAGACTTATGATGCATGCTGGCACTTGTCATTCCATAGCAGATAGTAGCTGTGGAATGACAAGTTCCAGCATGCCACAGCAGCAATGAAAATGAGGTGAATTCTTTATAACAGGGGCACAGACAGCAAAACAAAAATAAAAACTCTTCCCTGCACTATCCAACACTAAAACCCTTGTGCTGGAGTTACATTGAATAAATACACCTGTTCCAACCTACATATAAATTCAACTTAAGAACAAACCTACAGTCCCTATCCCACTCGTAACCCGGGGACTGCCTGTACATACTGTATAGCTTCAAGGGGTGTTCCAGTTTGGTGCCCCTCTCTCCCCATTAGAAAATGCCTTAGGTGCATAGTACTGTCAGTAAATTTACTTTCCTCATCACGTTCTGTGCCTCGCACTTCATTCACCGACTATTAAACATGGCTAATGGACAGGACATAGAACAGGAAGTGAAGCAGACCCCGAAGGACAGAACGGCAGTGGTGAGGGGCCGGGAGGCAACTATGCATGCATGTGTATATATATATATATATATAATATATATATAAAAAAAAATATTATATATATATATAAATATATATATATATTATAAATATATATATATATATTACGTGTTTTTATTTTTATATATATATATAATATATATATTTTTTTTTTTTTTTTTTTTTTTTTTCTCTATCTTGTCCCCACCTAAAAAAAATTGGGACACCCCTTTAATTGGGTTCCCAATTTCTTATCATTTTTAGGATCTCTGCTTGCCGTCAGTAGGAACATACCATACTTAAACCCACAGCCATAAACCAGTCTGAACATAGAGCTAGACACATAGGAGCAGCAAGCACAATCCTGTCCTGATAGAAAGCTGCTGGAGGCTTTATTTCATGCAAAAACTCCTTTAATTGTTCTATAGGAACATCAATGTCACCTTCACCCAATACAGGGGGTATGTAATACGGGGTGCAGCATAGGGGGCTGCAGCTGGCAGATCTGACTACAGCAAATGACCCTGCCAGAATTTAGGTATAAAATCTAGGTATAGGTGGTCAGCTCACCCGAATCAAGACGAGACCCAGTGGAGGAGGCACGGAAATGAGGAGTCACTTCTTTGATGCAGCAATGTCACCACAGAACCCTCCAGCTTCCGACTTCAGGAGATGTCAAATATTTAACCCATCAGAAGACACCTTTCCGATGCTGCCAGACAGGTCTCTTTTGGGTCCTCAATGGTGTTGCGTCATTTCCAGTAGAAACAGGATGGGGACAACGGTTCCTTCTCGTTCATTGGTATCGAGAGGGTAGTAGGGTCCAAGAGAGGTAGGTGGTGAGCTCAGGAAGAAGTTACTGGGTCGGGAATCCAGATTTTTAATTTGGCAACTGGGATACCACAAGGCCTTAAAGGGGTTGTCTCACTACAACGATTCAGTCCTGTTTTCTGTGTTTCATTTTTGAATTCAGGCGTATGTTTACTGGCTACTACTGGCCTGAAATGACGAGCTGCTGAGGACATCAGGTCTGAAGCTATAGCGACCTGTGCCGACAGCCTATTAGGAGAGATCGGACAGGTCTGTAAACTATATGACCAGCGCGGCTCCTATCAGGAGAGGAAGAAACAGGTGAAGCAAGCGACCAGTGCTGGCAGCCTATCAGGAGAGACGAAAGGTCTGAAGCTATAGCGGACCAGGCTGGCCCCCTATAGGAGGACAGAACAGGTCTGTAGTAACGACGTGTGGCAGCTTAGGCGAGATCAAACAGGTCTGTAGCTATGGGCGACCAGCGCTGGCAGCCTATCAGGGATATGAACAGGTCTGAAAGCTATAGCAACCAGGGAGATCACCATAAAAGAGGGGAATTGAAGGTGACATGGGACCTTTCAAAGGACTTGGCGACCAGCTTTTGGCCCAGCCCCTTTAAGGTAGATAAAGGATTATTTCCTGTCAATAATTCTTATGATTTGCAGTTTATAAGTGTCCAGTGCATTGTTTTGGGGAAGGGGTTTCATGCATTAGGATTTTATTGGTAACAATGTCATGTAATTACTATTTAAAACACCAGTGTGCTGCCTAGCGTTATACTATGACAAAGGATGCGAGTCCGAAACGCGTTGGCCAATTATACTGGTAGTTGTTTCCATGCACCTTTTATGGATTGCAAGACTTTAATGATTTTTTGCTAAATAAACTTAACTTTTTTTTAAATATTTGACATTTCCTGAAGAAGGAAGCTGGAGTATTTTGTTGTGATGTTTTAGCATGTTTAGAGGACAGCTATAGCCAATGGGTTCTGGCAGTTTGATACCAACAATGCACTAGATTTACAATTAGATGTAAGATAACGTGACACCTCATGAAGGTCAATGGGTGACACATGGTCGTGGCCAGAGGACAAGCGCTGTTCTCGTCAGATTTTAGCCCTGGCTCATAGAGGGCAGGTATAGACGGTGGGAACATATGGAAAGGAAGGAGGATTTACAGGAGTGTTTGTTTTATCTACACAGAGGGATACGGCGTATTCCACACTACAGCATATACTTCGGTGTAGTATCCCATAGAGATCAGTAGGTGGCGTTGTTACCCCGGGATATCTTCTCTCAGTTACAAGTAATTCCTAGCTGCATCCGTTTCTGGGAAATCTGGGTAGCATCCATCACAATGGCCACCACTACAGCAGCTACAGGGCTCGCTACCCAGCTTTACCAGAACCCCAAATGTCCTGTATTTTCTGCTGCAATGATATTTAATTGTAAATGTATAAAATAAGATTTGTTTTTATCATGATTTTTCCATAATAAAGGGAACCTGTTACATTGAGCATGCTATGATCTGCTGGCAGCATTTTATACAGCAGGAGGGGATGAGCAGATTGATGTATAGGATTTTTTTTTCGTGGTGGGGAAGATTCAGAAAAACTTGTAATTCACTCATTTAATTCCGGGTTTATTCGGGGTTTAAAGGGGGGTCCTGGCAGTCTTATCAGGTTGAAAACCCATCTCTATTTGCATACTGATAAAGGAAGGCTTCACTCACGGGAAAACACCCCCCACGGGACTCTTAACCCCAAAATAAGCAGGGATAAAAAATAATTAATAAAAAAGTTTACTGATCTTTCTGCCTCAGAACAATATATCAATCTGCTCAGCTACTTGTGCTTTATAACACGCTGCCCCGTCATCAACGAGTTCAATGTACCGGATCCCTTTCGGGTTGTCCTCCCAAGTCTTTGAGGGGTATATCGATGGGTTTCCATCAAATTTTGATGGATCCCCCCTTTGGGGCTCGACCTATTTCGGGAACCGGCCTGTAAAGGTGTTGGCTCAGACTGGAGAGCCGGATGCACTTGTCATTCTTTTCTTTGTTCTTTTGGGAAAACTACGACAAAATGACAGAGTGTTCAGCTGTACTGGAACCATAAAAACAGAAGGGGTCAGGTGCAAAGTGCCCTGGCTTTTGACTCGGGCCCAAGATTTTGGGGGGGAATAAGAGAAGGTGGGGAAAACCCAAAAAAAGGTGGGGAGCGGTGGTGGTTAGTGCTTGGGAATTCCTAAAAACAAAAGGAAGTCATGAGAAAGTGCCGACTACTCTTCACTCTGAGTCGAGTTTTCGGACCTTTCAGGAAAAAAGCGTTCACACGGGAATGGACAACTACCAGCCGGTTTACGCGACTGGTACTTGTCCTGTTTTGCGGCCATCCCCACGGCCGCGGGGTGGGACGGCTTGTCTTTGCAATGAGCGGAGAAAACCCCTCCTCCTAAATTGATTTGCACATTTTTTCCCCCCAAAAACGGGTGGGAGAATGTGAAAGCACAATTTTTTTTGGGCACCATGGGGGAAAAAACCCAAAATGAGTGGGGACTTCTGCCGGTTTTTCCCATAGCGCCCTTGTGCTCGTTTGCGGCCGGTTTTTAACGGTCTACAAAACTGCAAACCGCGAAAAAAAACTTCCCGAAAACCCGTGCCGTGGGGAAAAACCCCCTAAGGTGCAAACCCAAAAGGTGGGGGAGCATTTTGGTGGTTGGCTGTACTGGGAACTCCCATTGAACAGACGGGAGAGTCCTCATGCGCAAGCACAACCGGTTCTTCATTCCGAGCTGAGACTTTTGGTGGCCCGTTCCCAAGATAAGTGCCGGTATGTCTCAGAGGTGGCATCTACAACTATCAGACTTTGATGGCATATCCTCTCCATAACACATCAAAAGTCTGTGGTGGGAACATCCCTTTAATAAAAATTAGGGACATAAGAAATGTGAACGTTAAAGCATTTTATATATATGCGGTATTCCGGCCAGTCCACCCACCTACCAACACTACTATGCTTAAAGGGATACTCCAGGAGTTGATTGGAAAATCCGTACTGCAGTTTCCCAAAATATGGGAGTCGGATAACATGATTTCCCGTGGAAATTACTTAGGAACCCAAAAGTAAATTTCCCTCCCCAAAATTTTAAGTGAATTTAAACCCAAAATTTACATTTTGCTATCATTTGTATATTACACCATTATAATATATGACTGGCTGTAAAGGTCCTGTATGGATCATGTGATTGCAAGATGACATGAAATAGGACATGGAGTTAGCAGTGACGTGTTCGGCAGCCGAGCTGAAGGACTGGACTCTTGGGCTGATTTCCCCGTCTGGAACGTCCATGGAATTCATTTCGGGCCCCGGACCTCCCACATCTCTCCTCTTCTGACCCGAGCCGCCCACCGCACTGTGCACAAGCAAACAGTGGGGAAAAAATAGCCGGATTTTTTTTATTTTCAAAAATATAAAATTGGTTAAATGTTTTGTTACCAGGACCCTCATCATTGTGGGGTCATCAAGCAGGAGGGTTCATAATTCTCACCTCATCACATCAATCTGAAGGTGCCTTTATTCCAGGCAAGAGCTGGGAACCCCACGAGCAGAAGAAGATCACCCATAAGGGTATGTTCACACGGCTTATTTTGACGTGGTTTTGGACGAGGTTTTCGGAGCGTTTCCGTGCCCAAAACCACGCCTGAAACATGCTTCTTCAGAAGAGGATTTGGAGGGGTTTCTTGGCGAGGTTTTTGCCCATACAAAATAATAGCCAGGACAAAAACCGCGCCGAAAACCACGCCTACAACGCGCTTCAAGAATTGACAATGACACCTCTTTTTCAGCGCTTCCGAAGCAGCGAGCAAAAACCTCGTTGTGTGTGATCTACAACGAGGTATTACATAAGAATCAATGAAATTAACTGGTGCCGTTTTGGACGAGGAAACGTTCTGAAACCACGTCAAAATAAGCCGTGTGAACATGGCCTAAGGGCTTGTTCACACGGAGTTTTCACTCCGTGTTACAAGCGCTTTTTAGATCCGTCTCCTGGACCGACAGACGAGACCCAGAGACGAATCTAACAATTAGCAGTGAGATTATCACTGCCGGCAATGACAGACACGCAGCGGCGTTCAGATGACAGATCGCCACTGTGTGTCTGCCTCGCGCCTGTCGGGTCTGCTTTACGGACCCGATCACAGAATTGACATGCAATTCTTTCAAAGACGGAGCCGACAGGCAGGAGGGGAACACGCAGCGGCGATCCCTCATGTGCACGCCGCTGCGTGTTCCTCATAGCCTGCAGTGTATAAGTCACTGCTTATTGTTAGATCCGTCTCTGGGTCTGTCCTGTCGGTCCCAGAGGCGGATCTAAAAAGTGTTTGTAACACGGAGTGAAAACTCAGGTGAACAAGCCCTAACGCAGCACTCAGAAAAATCATTGGGTGTCCACAATTCACTTCCTTTCACGCGAATCTCCAGCCTAGAGTTTTTTTTTTTTTTTACTCTCAATAGGTTCAAAATTTCTCATCTGATTTTCGAATATCATTTTATAGCAGTCAGATTTCTATTTTTTGGATACAGAGCTACTAATCCTTTGACTAGAAAGATTGAAATTATACAATTCTAGCCGCCTATGACCACCGCTAGGGGAAGCCTAGGTGCTTACCATATGCTGGGCCTTATGTATGAAAACGGTCTATCACTAAATCTGTCCTTGCTGCCCATAGCAACCAATCAGCGCTCTGCTTTCATATAGGGCTCTGGAAAAAAAAAAAAACCTGATCTCTGGAAAAAAAAAAAAAAAAAAAAAAAAAATTGAAAAAAATGGTACCAATGAAAACATCATCTTGGTAAAAAAAAAAAAAAAAAAAAAGGCGCCCACACACAGGTTCAGTGACAGAAAGGAAAATAAAAAGAAAAAAAAAGTTTCATAATGCAGTGGTAAATTATTTTTTATTTTTCAATGCTAGTAAAGCATAAAAATATCTACATTGGGTACTGCGGTAATCATATTCTTTAGAATAACGTTAACATAGTAACAACAAGTTAAAGGGGTTTTGCCATGATCTCATTTCATACCTCCTGCATGCAGCTCTTCTGCTCTGTGTGCTCAGAAGGGGGCGTGTGTGATTTGTTTGAATTGCAGATCATATGACCCAGCAGGATGACATCACCACGCCATTCCTCTCTGTAGTTAAAGAAAGGTCTGGTTATGGGTAGAATTGTAAGTAGCTACATTGTAGCTCAGGTGTAAAACTTTTGCCTCCAGACACAAGGGTCCTCGGTTCAAATCCCTGCAGGAACCAAACCTGTGGATTTTTTTTCTCTTTATCAATGCACAGACCTGATTGAGGTTTCCTTATTTAATTTATTTGCACTGTTTGACTAATTATTAAGGAGGACAGAGGACGGGAGTAGAATGACAGCACCTGGGGTTTGAACACTCATTAGCTGTCTGAGAAAAGTGATGATGTCTGAGCATGTCTGACCAGGAATAAGGAGCTCTCAGTCCTGGTCGCATCTCCTGGAGATGAGCTGTAAAGAATGGATCACTGAAGGAGCAGCTAAAACAAAAACGGTGCAGAACTTTTAATAATGATGAATGGTGAAAATGTTTATTATTTAATTTACAAACTTCCCGCGTCAATTGTACTTCGCGGCAAAACCCCTTTTAATTATTTTTTTTTTTAAATTTCAATACTAGAAAAGCAAAACAAAACCCATCTAAATTCACTCTCCTTGTAAGGGACGGATTTTAATGAGGGGTTCGCGGCAGATTCTACGTTAAAATCCTTGCGTCACCCAACTGCCATACACTTGAATGGGCAGCTCCCACTGTCAACTACAGAGTGGATTTTCCGCACCGTGGGTTTCAAACCTGTAGTGCAGAAAAAAAAGAAAAAAAAAAGGAACAGACATTCCCAATCTTTGGAGCAGATCTGCCCGAGACTCCGGCTGGAAGGAAGCAGGTGAGTTTCCTTGAAATGAAGATAACCTGCCTCCAAATCGGAGGCGAATATTGACTCTGTGAAGTGAAAATCGTCTGCAGAAATCCAGGGCATCACCTCAAGGATTACTCTTTTTTTTCTTTAGGAAAAGCCCAAGGTGTGAACAAGCCCTCATCGTACTGACTTGCACCGTAAAGTTAATATTTTTTTTAAGGCCATGTTCACACGGCTTAAAATAGGACATATTTCAGTCCATAATTACGCGCCGGAGTGCGCGAATTACGGCTGGAATACTTCCCAGTCATTACGGTAATCCACAGTTCTCATAGATAACTTTGGATTACGTCTCCTCTCCCTGCTCGGCGAATACGCTGAGGGGGGAGATAAGTGACATGTGAATTACTAGCGGCGTATACGCACCGCTGGTAATGAAAGTCTAGGGGCCGGCAAGGTGCCGGCCCCCCGCTCCCACCCCGTCCACACGTCGTAATTGCGGGGCGTAATTACGCCCGGCAAATAAGCCGTGTTAACATAGCCTAAGCCATGCAATAAACACTGTAAAAACATAAAAATATTTGGGGGTTTTTTTTGCACTCCATCTCACAATTAATTTTTTCTGAAGTGTCTCAATACAGTCCATGGTACACTAAATTGTGTTATTGAAAAACTATTAAAAACAAGCCCTAGTATGGCTATGTTTAAAAAGAAAAAAAAAAAGTGAATGCTCTTGGAAAGCAAGGATGGAAATATCTATAAAAAAAAGTCTGGAATGGGTTAAAATGTGAAGGTCTTACTCTAGTTACACTGACCTTTAGGGTATGTCCTTACCATGTAATTGTGGACTGTATTTTGGGGCATAATAGTGCTACAACACACCCGGAGTACGGCCTGCACTTACAGCGCTTAGGTGTCGAGGAAAGCATGGGGGCCACCCAGCGTATAGCAGCAGGCACAGCATGCGCCACTGTATGCCGTCTATAAGGCGTGTGAACTCACCCTTTATGTATGAAAACGAACCAGCAGTAAGACTGGTTGCTATAGGTTCTGATTAGTTGCTATGGGTTCTAATTAGTTTCTATGAGCTCTGATTGGTTGCTATGGGTTCTGATTGGTTGCTATGGGCAACAAGGACAGTCTTACCGCCAGACCGTTTTCATACATAAGGCCGAAAGTATCACCGTTCCACAGGATTGATGATAGTTGTCTGATAGTAAGGGGTCCAACCATTGGGACCCCGATTGCTCCCAAGAATGGGAGTCCTGAAACCCCTGTTTGTTCTGTCTATGGAATAACCCACCGAGTTTTAATGCAACTGCTGTGTTCAAACGTTTGAACACTTTTCTATTCAAATTGGACGGGAGGGACGTGGGACCCCACTCTTCTGTTCATTAGGGGTTGCAGCGATCCGACAATTTTCACCTATTCTCTCCACTGGCAATATGTTCTGTATGTGTGAAAAGCCCTTTCATTTTCATGCTGCGGATTTTGAGCTCTGTATCAGATTAAAAAAAATTCTGCCCACTATGAAATTACATTAGGAAATAAATCTGTGCAGATTTTGGAGCCACAGCTGTGTGTACAGAGTGTAAGGAAGAATACAAACCTACATGGAGGAGTCCTTGTTATACGAGGGACACTGAGTAATATGCCAGTCCAATTATTCGGATGTCTGCAATCAGCCACTTACCTTAATGTAGTTAATGAATTCTGTGAGAAAACTGCGGGTCTGAAACGGAAAAAAGAAAAAAACTTTTAGAAAATAGTCACTTCCCTCAACGCAAATAACAGCCCAAATAAATGTGGCTTGATAGTTACGAATTTAATTTTTTTTGTTGACTTTGAGCTATGAAGCTTTCTGCTCTATAGATAAGATCTCCAGCTCTCATGTCAGTGCAATTAGAAGAGATCTGAATACAGAGCCAATTTGATAACTGCTATAGAACCACCCACAGCCCAATCAGGAAGAACGAATCTGAAGCTGCTTTTGGCACTGTAAAACAACATGGTGAGACAACCTCTTTAAAGGGGTTGACAACCTGTTTTAGAGTTTGGCAGCCTCAGGAATCTGCAAGTCTGATCCCAGCACCTCCAATGGAGGGTGTTGGGGGAACTTGTGGCCAACCAAGCACTGCCTCTGCTGTGGCCTCTCCAAGAAAAATATAACATAGCATGTAATACAAGGACACCTTTAAGCCCACCAGAAAAGACTCCGATCACCTGGAGGGTGCCCTATATGAGGAAGATTAAAGGGGATGTATCGCTTCTTTAGTTCGGCTGATGCATACTGCTCTCAGCTTCTCAACTCTGGAAATGCAGGGGCGTTTCTTCCCCTCCCAGCTGGGTGACATCATCCCCCCTTCATTGTTCATACTGGCTCCCGAGACTCCCCCCACTCCTCTCCGAGTCCACATGTCACTGTGTCTCTCCCTATCAGTCTTATTTTGTTAGAACTGTATAGATACCACAGGCTGCATTCAATCTAGACTGAGCACTGATCTCTTCTCCTCTCACAGCTGGAGATTTGTTACAGTTGAATCCAGCTTTCTATGAACGGCACAGATCTCCCTTCTATGCAGGAGAGGCAGGGATCGACACACAATTAAGATGTTTTCTGATTGTAGAAGCCCTGCAGTGTTATTCTGTTTCTTCTGGCTGTGCAGAGTGAAAATGTGCCGGTCCCTTACTTTGAGTGAAAGGCAGGAATGCAAGCTCTGTGAATACGGCCGTCCGGGGGCCGAACAGAATGTAAATGAGCTCTCAGCGAGTGAAATGCAAGGGGGAGGAATCCGACCAGCACTGGATATCAGTGTAGACAGAAGATAAGGAAAACTGTGAGAACAAGACAGCTTTGCTAATGACATCCAATTGCAAAGTTACTTGTTTTCACTGTCCCCTTATTCTGAAGACCATTTAATGAAATGATACAACCCCTTTAACATTCTTAAGACTTATTTTTCTACTGTTCATTTCATTAGTAAAGAATATACACAAACATGGGCTCTGGGCCCAAATCTTGCCATGAGCAGCAAAATCTACTTTTTTGTACACAGCAATTTAATTTTTTTTTTTTTTATGATTTTACATAGAACCATGAGGGGGAAAAAATAGTCATAGAAAATATTGCCAAACTTTTTTTTTTTATTTTTTATTGACTTATTTTTATAGTTTTCATAGCCTAAGGCTACGTCTTCAAGACAATGATTTACTGTCGGATTTTTAAGCGGATTCGGTATGTAGAGTCTGCAAAAATCTGACTGTAAATCATCCTCATAGACCTCAAGAGAAAATCTGAACTGTAGTCTGTCTGAGGTCGTTTTTGAAATCCGTGAACTGGGTCAAAAAAAACTTAGAACATGTTCAAAAATCTGTAGCATTTCACTTGAAAACGTCATATTATAGTACTCTTCAATTGATTGGGACAGTGAAAATCCAAAAACCGCAGCAACAACCTGGGACAAAAACCAAAAACAGAGTGTAAAATACTCGATGGATTCTGCTTAGAACCTAACAAGTATTTTGCCCTCTGACGTGTGGATGTAGCCCAAGTCCTATATATCCCTAATCGTGTTTTACAATGTACTAAAAAGAACAGATATTCCCGGCAAAACCCTGAAATCACAGGTTTGACAGAGCCTTGTTTCTAATCTACTACTCTCACTTGCTGGCTTGATTAGATATCCCTTCTTGCTTTCCAAAGATCCAGTGGATCAAAAGCAAATTGAGGATTTGTTACATCCAAAAGAGGGCGCTAGAGCTTCTCAGCTCCTTTCCCATAATGCCTTGTAATATGCAGATACTACATGGAGTGCAAAAAGGACATTTCGACTCTCCACACGCCTATATAGGCGCTCTCCCTAAGGAGAGATCTTCCCTTTATTGAACACGAGAAGCTCTGAGAAGCCGGAGAAGTTAGTGCTCTTCAGAGAAGGTCCACATGCTGAAGAGCCAGCTTGCCCACTTCAGCCGTCCTTATGGCCCCAGATATCAAATGGTGACAATGGGTCTATCGTGGTCCAGATTTTGGTTTCTTGCCACTATGTTTTTGGTCAAGAAACATTTGCCAAGGAGACCAGCTCTATAGACAAAAGTGACCACTATCATAGCTTCTACAATGTGAGGAATAAGCCTAGTAACGTTACATAGTTTGTGTGGCCGAAAACAGACAGATGTCCTTCCAGTTCAGCCTATTGTCCTATGGTGTTGAACCAGAGGAAGGCAAAAACCCCCATGAGGCAAAAGCCGATTTTCCTCAATTTAGGGGAAAAAAAATTTCCGACTTCAATCTGGAAATCAGAATAAATCCCTGGATCAACGACCCCTCTCCAGAATCCCGGTCACTATAACTTGTTATATTATTACATCTAGAAATGTATCCAGACCCTTCTCCCGAATCCCGGTCACTATAACTTGTTATATTATTACATCTAGAAATGTATCCAGACCCTTCTCCAGAATCCTGGTCACTATAACTTGTTCTATTATTACATCTAGAAATGTATCCAGACCCTTCTCCAGAATCCTGGTCACTATAACTTGTTCTATTATTACATCTAGAAATGTATCCAGACCCTTCTCCAGAATCCTGGTCACTTAACTTGTTCTATTATTACATCTAGAAATGTATCCAAACCTCTCAGAATCCGGTCACTATAACTTTTATTATTAACTAGAAATGTATCCAGACCCTTCTCCAGAATCCCGTCACTATAACTTGTTATATTATTACATCTAGAAATGTATCCAGACCCTTCTCCAGAATCCTGGTCACTATAACTTGTTATATTATTATATCTAGAAATGTATCCAGACCCTTCTCCAGAATCCTGGTCACTATAACTTGTTATATTATTACATCTAGAAATGTATCCAGACCCTTCTCCAGAATCCTGGTCACTAGAACTTGTTATATATTACTCTAGAATGATCCAGACCTCTCCAGAATCACTGGTCACTATAACTTGTTCTTTATTACATCTGAATGTATCCAGACCCTTCTCCAGAATCCTGGTCACTATAACTTGTTATATTATTACATCTAGAAATGTATCCAGACCTCTCTCCAGAATCCTGGTCACTATAACTTGTTATATTACTCCATCTAGAAATGTCCCCAGACCCTTCTCCAGAATCCCGGTCACTAGAACTTGTTATATTATTACATCTAGAAATGCATCCAAACCCTTTTTGAACTCTGTTAGTGAAGTCACCATGGCAAGATGTTTTTGTTTGGGGTAAGAAACATGTTGTATGTTCAAACTTACATCTGAGAGGTCTGAGCAGCGAATGGGTTAACCACCACTCCTCAGTTATGGTGTTCAGATGTGGTCAAACACCAGTCTTTGAACAAAGCAAACGCCTGGCGTGGGCTTCACGTGTGTTCAGTGTAATCATGAAGTCTGAAGGTCAGCGACATGGAGTCATATGTTTTTATTATACATATCCAAACTTAAGAGAGAAGCAAGGAGTTTCACAACCTGTTAAGATTCAGATCTCCAGGGCGGCCGAGACGCCCACTGCTCCTAGACTCGTACATTTAACGCAAGTCAAAAGTAAAAGAAAAGTATAAAAATAAAATCAAACAAATAACTTGGAGTATTTTAGAAAGGCTGGTGGGCGAGAGGATTAGTGAAGGTTAAAAGTATATTCAAAAGGTTCTACTCTTTTCATAGCCAGAAGATAAGGCAAAAAAGTTTAAACCATTTAGTTATTTCAATATGTGGTACAAGAACTGAAAGAAGCGGAACTAAAATATGAATTTTGTTAAATATAAAATGGTAGTAAAAATAGGAATTTTATTAATCAAAACGAAAATAAAAAGCATTAATAACTTAATCAGATTAAGTTTAAAAAAAAAAAAAAACTTTAAAGAACAAAAAAAATTGTATTTTGATAAAATAAAAAAACAAATAGATAAAAGAATTAAATTAAACAGAACACATCTTCTATGTGATTAAGCACTTTTGATTTTTACTAAGATGAACTTCAGTAATATCAAAAATTAAAACAAAATAACTTATAAAAAATGCATAAATTCTTAAAAATTAAAGTAAAAAAAAAATAGGAGAATTAAAAATCTGGAATCATCTGATGATGATTAACCAAAAAAATTATTATACACAAATATACAAGAATAACGGTGATGTTTTTTATAATAAATTAGTAGTGGGAAAGAAAATAAAATAAACCACCACCACATAAAATTCCCAACACTTTCTTGGCTAAATTTTTTCAAAATGTTTGAAAGGAACAAAGGGCTGTGGGGACAATATGTGTCCCAAATTGACATGATGTCATGTCATGTTTAAACCTTTTTTCCCCCTCAAAAAATATTTTGAAATTTAAATTTTTAGATTGTCTTATACATAGTACCCCTACAAGAAGGTGAAAATCTTACCTATGGAACAGGTAGATGCCCAAAGTCGGATGTGCTACTCATACCATGTTAGGTCACCAACCTGGTGTCCACGACACGTACAACAGCTTAGAACACTTCATAATTTTTGTAGCTTGTCCACTAACTAGAAATCTATGGGCTGGAGACCAGCTGTTAATTTGTTTTATTATTATTATTACACTCGGGAACACTCATTTTGGTGCCTTAAAAGTTGGGACCATTTTTGGGTATGTTTGGGGCACCGATTCTGAAAATGACCCCCATTTTCTCCTATCAGCTCTAGTTTTGGAGATCCGACATTGCCACCTTACCAAGCATCTGCTGCTGAAAGTAGTAGTCACTGCATATTGTGCTAAATAAATGTTGAAAATGTATTTTTAGAACATTTAAGAACACAAGCAAACAAAAATATGAATGTGCAGGAGCGAATCCAATTCTATTCATCTGCACTACAGATTTATACACAAATTCTTCACAAGAACAATGTAGATTCACGCCATCAACATCTCAGAAACTAGAGCTGCCAGAACAAAATGGGTGGGATTCTCAGACTCAGCGGCACTCAAATACTTAGAATAAGGTCAAATTTTCTAGACACCAAAAAAAGTTTATTTTTTGTTCTTCAGTGTTATTATCAGCATAATAGGGACAATTTAACAAAAAACTTCTCCTCTCCCTCACCTTCATTCCAGCGCCGCACTGACCATGTAGGCCGCCGGTTCTCCTCTTTACTTCTTCTGAATTGAAACGTCAACACTGCAGCTGCCGATTGGCTGCCTCTGTGACGTTTCTGTCTGGAAGAAGGAAACAGAAGGCCGAAGGCCGACAAAGCGCAGCGATGGACAAGATGAGGGAATAGGAAAGAATTTTTTTTTTTTTTTTTTTTTTTAATATAGTACATTGGCCCTACTATGCGGCTTAAAATGGGACTGATTGGAGCCGTACTGCGCGCCGTATTTGCGCTGCAGTACGGCTTCAATCCGTCCCAGTAACTACGGTAATCCACAGTTCTCATAGAGAACTGTGGATTCCGTCTCTCCTCGTGACATGCAAATTATTTATGGCGTGTACGCGCCGTAGATAATGACAGTCTATGGGGCTGGCGAGCTGCCGGCCCCCCGCCGCACGACTGCCAGCGTAATTGCGGGGCGAAATCCATCCCCGCAATTACGCCGGCAATAAGCCGTGTGAACCGGGCCTAAGTGCCTAAATATATGCGTATATATTTTTTATTTAACTTTTGAAATCTTAATGTCACCGACGATCAGGACGGGAAATTCCTTTTACGTCACTGGTGGACTGAATGGCTTCATAACAACTTCCTCCCTCTGATGAGGAAAGTATGAATAGAGAAAGCGCTAAGAGACTATAAATGGTTTGTGGAGCAAAAAAAAAAAAAACACCGGCCAAATAGAGATGGGTAGCAAAAAGTGTGACCAAATACATGGTGTAGATGGGAAATATGAAGGCTATTTGGGTCAATGGTTAGTTAAGGTGCAAAACTTGCTGATGGAGTAACCTTTCTATAATTGTTTTGGGTGGGGTGAAGGGGTTAAGGGTAAGGGTATGTTCACAAGGCGTGTTGGATCCGTTTTTGGATCTGAAAACGTATTCAAAAGCGCAGAGTAAAACGCATACAACACACAGCTGCGTGTTTGGATACGTTTTGGCTGCAGCAGGATCGCACCCTATAGTTTTAAATAGGGCATCTGCTGTGTCTTTCTGATCAAGAATTGACATGTCAATTCTTTGAACGGATCCGAAACACGCATGTAAACACGCATCGGCAATCCCTCGCCTGAACCCCTATGCGTGTTTTCCATTGAAAGCAATGTAAAATCACACTGCTCATTGTTAGATGCGCGATTGGGTCCATTAAGGGTCCAAAACAGGGATCCAAACACGTAGTTATAAACAGATCCAAAAACGGATCCAACACGCCGTGTGAACATCTCCTCTCTAGCGTTGCGGAGCATTATTCTTGATACCTTGATGTTTCTTACAATTATTACCTGCAACTGTGCCAGATCATCCATTGGTATAAAATTTGTCCTATAAGACAAGCTGCCTTGCAGTTGTTTCTATGAGTATTCTTAAGTATTGTTGATCGATTTAATCGAGTACAGTTAAAATCAAGATCGAGCCGATTCTCGATTATGAAGATCTTTTCGATCACCGATCCGATCGTCGATTCCTATTAAAGTCAATGCAAAGTGAAAATGGCGCGTCGATCGTGTTTTGTTTTGTTTTTTTACCCGATTTTACTGGGAAAAAAAATTGGATCGATCGTGACCGAGAAATCCGTAAAAATAGACTAGATCTTCGCTGTTCTTGATTAAATCAATCAACACTGTTCGTAAGTGTAGGCACAAGAATATTTAACCAATATGTCCAAAAATTCCTATATGTCCTGTAAAGGAAATGGGATCTGTCTGCTGTGAGTTTTTTTTTTTCTTTTAATTTCTTGATATGTTGCTTTGCATTAAAAAAAATCAATAGAGGTTATTTAATTTTAAAAACACAAATGTGACCACTATTACAAGAGGAAAAAAAAATATTCTTTTTGAGAACAGTAAACAAAAAGTAAAAACAGTTTCATGTATTTTTCACTTGATATCAACACTTTTACTATTTTATAAGTAAATGCCATAAAATATTAAAAGGGATCTTGACAAAGCTGCCGTCACTATCACAGATGATTTGTTCCCGGTTAGGGCCGGTACCTCTGACCATATAAACACAGAACAATTAAGGCTTTTTTCATATTGCACTTTGGAGCATCAACTGTAGACGTTGAATCTCTTGAAAAGAATCCATTGGCCAAAATAGGGAAAAACTATATACTTTCTGGTACGCCTTTGTTTTCACTAAAAGCCTCTGCATAAAACAGCATAGTCTATACCGTCCATCACAGGTCAGAGGGACACTTTTTTGGCCTCTGTTGGGTGAATGGGGACCTATAGATATGCATGACTTGTGCTGACAATGGCAAATGGACCACAGTTTACAAAAAAAAAAAAAAAAAAAAAAAAAGGGTAAAAAATAAATTTTTTGTTGTGGTTTTGGTTTTTTGCTAGTAATAAAGGATAAGGTTTTTTTAGGTGGGGTCACACTCTATCTGGATATCCCGCACAATTGGACTGTTTCAGACACTATCCCAGATGTACGGCACTATCCAAATAATCAAGTTTGCTCGCCCATCTGGATTCCAAATCTGCCGTCCAGAGCACGGACAGGACGAAACTAGAGAAAATCCTTCATGTGTTGCGGTGTAATAGAGATCGAAATTCCAGCTCCATGCGCCAGCACAGGATTATATAAAAAAAAAATATTCTTTTATTGAAAAAATATACAAAAAATACGGTTCAAAAAAACCAAATAACGCAGCATACGGGTATTAATGTTTTTTCAATAAAATAATATTTTTTATATAATCCTCTGCTCGTACACGGAGCTGGAATTTCGATCTCTATTACTCTCTCCCAGATGTATCCAGGCATATCCTGACACAGAATACACACATCTTTAGTAAGACTTGTGTGAAAGGTGCAGGGAACTACACTTTTTAGTACAGTCCTGGCATCGTTATACCAACAGATCCCGCTGCGGACGCCATCGTACCAACAAACTGGACGGCAAGACGGATCATAATAGTGGAACAAAGGCTAAAAATGATGCAAAATTCCAGAAAAATAAATGGGTGGAAGGGGTGAGCGGTTTAATGCAGATCCCACCTGCCAATTTTTCAGGTATAAACTGGGGAAAGAACAAGAATAAGAGACTCACCACTACTGCTGACAGTGGCAGCTTCAGGGGATTTTTAGCAGACGCAATATACCATACCCCCCCTGCAATAGGGTGCTTGCATGTTGGGCAATATGCAAGTTGCTTTTGGCGGTTCAGCGCCATCTTTGAGATCATTGAAAATTATTTCTGATGTTTAATGGCTGAATATATATATATAATATATACAACACACAATATTATATAATATATATATAATATATATAATACACACACACACATACAACACACATTATATATATATATATATATATAAATAATAATATAAATATCAATAATATATATATATATAATATATATATATTATATAATATATATTTTATATATATATATACATACACATACATACAAACACCCTGTTTCCCCGAAAATAAGGCTGTCTTTTTGCTCCTAAAGTCGAGCGAAGGACCTAGTTTTAGGGGAAACAGGGTGTATGTATTATTATATAAATTATAATATATATATATATATATATATATATATATATATATATATATATATTTGTGTGTGTGTGTGTGTGTGTGTGTGTGTGTGTGTGTGTGTGTGTATATTCACATTTATTGTTGAACAAAATATCAATATGTATTAATATATTGTAGTGAGTTCATCACATACATCAGCAGAAGCAGCCAAGCTCTGAATGGCATAAAAAAAAATGCACTAGGTCTCATTTAACACAGCAATGGCGACGAGCTCTAGAAAAAAAAAATACACTAAACAAAAGGCTGTGCTACAAACAGGCGCCAGATTCTCAGACTTTCCAGATTATCACAGGCAGCAAAAAAGGTCCTAACCACATATAGATGGATACATCCCAGTATACAATCCAATATTAATGTATACCGTATATATGCATTTTTTGGCTTATGTCTATATTTCAGACTATAACATAGCTGAAGGAATGGTAAGAAGTCCCTGCTTCAATGAGAGATTTACATCATTAGCCAGAAATGTTTGCAACCAAGAGACAGTCTGCTGACAATTTCTGGCTGATAATCCCCCCCCCAAAAATTTAAATATATACAGTAAAAATATATATAATATATATATGATATATAATACATAAAATATATATATATATATATAAATATATTATCAATCTCAGGGTTGCAAATATTTACTATATAATGCAAATAATAATAGATATTAGATCAAATAAAGATGTATATATTAAAAATTTAATATATAAAAAATAAAATATATACAGACTAATTTTTTTATATATTAAGTTTTTCATTTGTATTCATTTTATTATTCTGGTTTAATCCATATTAACATTTCCATTTCTATTTCTGTTCCTCCAACCGTGTTATGGTCAGAAATCTAAACATCCTGCAACCACATCGTATAAAGCATGTCCATGTCCACATGATGATGTTACCTGTTCCTCGTCCATGGTCTCGGTCACTCCTTCCTCCTCCACCACAAAGCTCTCCTTCAGTTTCAGGTATTCCTCATGCTCCCGCTTCTCCTGCTCCTCCTTGGCTTTCCTCTGCTCTTCTTCCTATGGGGACATAAGACACTGGTGAGGCTTGCAGGTAAGTCATATACATTGTGAATAGTCTGACCCTTCAAAGGCAGAGGATGCTGAGAGAGGAACCAGACAGCCTGCAGAGAGCTTTTATAGTGCACAGGGTGCAGATTACCAGTCACACCCCATAGATTATATACAGGATGCAGATTACCATAGTCACACCCTCATATAGGATACACAGGGTGCAGTTTACCATAGTCACACCCTCATAGATCATACACAGGGTGCAGATTACCATAGTCTCACCTCATAGATTATACACAGGGTGCAGATTACCATAGTCTCACCTCATAGATTATATACAGGGTGCAGATTACCATAGTCACACCCTCATATAGGATACACAGGGTGCAGTTTACCATAGTCACACCCTCATAGATTATACACAGGGTGCAGATTACCATAGTCACACCCTCATAGATTATACACAGGGTGCAGATTACCATAGTCTCACCTCATAGATTATACACAGGGTGCAGATTACCATAGTCACACCCTCATATTCTATACACAGGGTGCAGATTACCATAGTCACACCCTCATATTCTATACACAGGGTGCAGATTACCATAGTCACACCCTCATATTCTATACACAGGGTGCAGATTACCATAGTCACACCCTCATATTCTATACACAGGTGCAGATTACCATAGTCTCACCTCATAGATTATACACAGGGTGCAGATTACCATTGTCACACCCTCAGATTATACACAAGGTGAAGGTTACCATAGACACACCCTCATATACTATACACAGGGTGCAGATTACCATAGTCACACCCTCATATTCTATACACAGGGTGCAGATTACCATAGTCACACCCTCAGATTATATACAGGATGCATAGATTATACATAGGTTGTAGATTAACCTGATATTTAACCCTTTAAGAACCGAGCAATTTTGTTGTTCATCACATCAGAAAAGGCAACTTTTGAAAAAAAAAAATTTGACAGCCCCCTATGAGGGTTTGTTTTTTGGGATAAGTTTTTTAATGGCCCCAATTAAGGGTAGACATAACTTACTGATTAGCATATATTGATTTCTATTTGCATTTTAAATTCACTCCGTTCACTATACAGTACAAGTGCTGTGATAACTTTATTCTATGAGTCAGTACGGTTCTGGCAATGTCACATTTTTATAGTTTTTAAACTTTTTCACTTTTGCATAACAAAAAAAAAACCCTTTTTTTTGTGTCTAAGTATTCGAAGACTTCTGGCATTTTTATTCCTCTGTAGATAAGAGAAGTGCGACAGCTTATTTTCGGGAGGACTTTTCGCTTTTTATTGATCTCATTTTCAGACTTTTTAATCACTCAGCGATTTTGGCTTTTTTTTCATTGACTTTTTTACCTTGTGCGCTATGAGAGGACAAATACAATCATTTTATGGTTTGGGGTATTACGGCTGCAGAAATAATAATTGTTGATAGGAATTTTGTAAGGTGAACTGAGAAGCTTTTTTTTTTTTTTATTTGACTTGCAATTTATTTTTATTACTTTTTTAAACTATTCCATAGTCCCAGTAGTGGCTGAAACATGCAATGATTTGATTTCTCAGAAAACACACTGCGTTCCTTACAGAGCGCATTATATTGTGTCAGTGTAACACTGCTAGGCCTCCTTTTGAGCTCTAATTTTGGCAGGACCTAAAAAGCATAAACAAAAAGCAGATCCCGGTGCCTTCATTAGTCCTACGGCTTCCAAGTAAACCCATCGGCGGCCTAAGAACATATGACAGGGGGTGACAGAGGGAGTCCCTCTACCTCTGAAATTACTTAGGTGCCGTGGTCACTTTTTACTGTGGCATTAAAGTGGATAAACAGCTCAGATCTAAAGTGTCTCAAATCCCCACAATTAGGGAAGAGCCCTGATTGTCACCAAACTGCCCAGCTCCTGCCTCACCCAGCACAGCCCCGCCATAAAAGCTCATCTCTGTTCTGCCAACAAGAGACATATTGGGGAATTAAAGGGGTTTTGCCATCACATACATCGATTACATATTGATAGGATATGCGGCCAGTGTCAGAAGGGTGCAGGTCACTCCTCTCACTCTACCGTCCACTTACGCCCGCCCCCCCCTCCTCCCCTCCTCTCTTTACACCCCCCTCTCCCTTTACGCCCGCCCCCTCTCCGTCTCTCCCTTTACGCCCGCCCCCCTCTCCGTCTCTCCCTTTACGCCCGCCCCCCTCTCCGTCTCTCCCTTTACGCCCGCGCCCTCCCCGTCTCTACCTTGACGCCCGCCGCCCCCCCTCCGTCTCTCCCTTTACGCCCGCCCCCCACTCCGTCTCTCCCTTTACGCCCGCCCCCCACTCCGTCTCTCCCTTTACGCCCGCCCCCCACTCCGTCTCTCCCTTTACGCCCGCCCCCCACTCCGTCTCTCCCTTTACGCCCGCCCCCCACTCCGTCTCTCCCTTTACGCCCGCCCCCTCTCCGTCTCTCCCTTTACGCCCCCCCCCCTCCGTCTCTCCCTTTACGCCCGCCCCCCACTCCGTCTCTCCCTTTACGCCCGCCCCCCACTCCGTCTCTCCCTTTACGCCCGCCCCCCACTCCGTTTCACTCCCCTTTTCGCCCGCCCCCCGCTCCGTCTCTCCCTTTACGCCCGCCCCCTCTCCGTCTCTCCCTTTACGCCCGCCCCCCACTCCGTCTCTCCCTTTACGCCCGCCCCCTCTCCGTCTCTCCCTTTAACGCCCGCACCCCTCCTCCGTCTCTCCCTTTAACGCCCGCCCCCTCTCCGTCTCTCCCTTTACGGCCGCCCCCTCTCCCCGCCTCTCTCCCTTTACGCCCGCCCCCACTCCGTCTCTCCCTTTACGCCCGCCCCCTCTCCGTCTCTCCCTTTACGCCCGCCCCCTCTCCGTCTCTCCCTTTACGCCCGCCCCCTCTCCGTCTCTCCCTTTACGCCCGCCCCCTCTCCGTCTCTCTCTTTACGCCCGCTGTACACAGGAACCTTTGGATCTCTACCAAGTATGAGCTGAGAGCGTTTCATAGCGAAAACAAGAGACGTGGATAGAGCCTTCATCTGTCATTGGAAACTTGTGTGATGAGCAACATGGCTGCTGTTGCCCGTGAGGTCTACACAGCTTTCTCAGGTTCCTGAATGGTTCAAGAGAATAAAAAGTGAAAGAACAAAATAGAAATCTAAATCCAATCAAAGTTCGGTATGACCACCCTTTGCCTTTAGAGTCTGGAAGTGATGATGTGTCCTTACAGAGCCCTGATCTCATCATCATCATCCAATCTGTCTGGGATGACACAAAGAGACAGAAGGATCTGAGTAGCTACATCCACAGTAAATCTGGGCTTCTCCAAGATGTTTGGAACAACCTCCCTGCCTTCAAAACCTATGTAAAAGTACCTATAAGAAGAGGCAAAGGGCGGAAATATCAGCAGACACCTGGACAGAATTTCTAGAGAGGACTCATCACATGAAAAGACCTCTTTTCATTTGGGCACCTACACCCACCAGAACTGATCTACTGTACAATGTCGAGTGGAGGGAGGAGCACGACACAGAAGATCAAAGACTGTTAAAAACATTTCCAAATGCCAAGGAAATCTACCCGGAGTGTCCCTTTAACCAAGCACTGAATGGTCCCCAAGCACCATTTTTGGGGCCAGGGAATAGAAAAAAAAAAAAATCAGTGATGAGAAAAAATAAAAAGCACAAGCCTGTTGCTGTGCGCACACAGGAAGAAAGGACCACGCCGACCTGAACAGACTTGTGATCTTTTTCGAGCGGCACTGTTTTGCAATGAAAAGGAAGCGTTCTCTCGGTGATAAAGTGTCAGTTGGTAAACCATTTCCTCACCAGAAAAACTCCAGGGGGCGAAAGGGAATTCCCCACGAGAGTGCCGTGCCACAGCTGAAAAAAAAAGGTAAAAAACACACAGGCACAAAGCCCAAGCATGTTCATGAGCTTAACTATAGCTGTCGTAAAGGGCTGTACTGACTGATTGTAACCGGCTTGGAGGAGAAAAAAAAAAAATATTTAAAATATGTAAAATTCAAGGTAACAAAAATATAAAATACTGAAAGTTAAATATGAAATACAGAATAAAAAAATACAAATGCTCTAATATTTCACATATTTGTAGAACACAGCTACAATGAATCTCTCAGGGCAGAATAAGACTAACAGGATGAGAATAATCAAATAAAAAAAAAATAATGGTGTATTTTTGTCAATTAAGAAACTAAAAAGTAAAAGAACAAAACAGAAATCTAAATCCAATCTATATTTGGTCTGACCACCTTTTGCCTCTGAAAGGGGAATATCTCTCCTTGGGGAGGGCACCATATTGCCTCTAGAAGTGCTGATTTATCCCCACAGAGATCTCATCCAATCTGTCTGGGATTACACCAAGAGACAGAAGGATCTGAGCAGCTACATGCACAGTAGATCGGGGCTTACTTCTCCAAGATGCTTGGAACAACCTCCCTGCCTTCAAAACCTATGTAAAAGTACCTACAAGAGGCGGCAAAGGGCGGTCACACCAAATACTGATAAGATTTCAATTTCTATTTTGTTTATGAAATAATAAAATGCAAATTTATTAGTACTTCTAGTCTTCAAGGTATTCTTACACATCTGCATAAAGTTGGAGGATATTATGGCATTCATTTTTAATTTTTTTGTTTAAATACAGGATCCTGAAAAATGAATAATGCAGTCTAATATATATAACAGACACATAGCAGCACTTCAGCTTCCATCCAGCTTATCTAATTCTGGATCAACAATGAGCAAGTTTGCCGAGTGTTTTCCCAGCAAAGAAGACTGAATATAGATAAAATGTGGCCGCCCATCTCAACCACACAGGAGGCAAGACAAACAATAGATAATAGAATAAATTGGAGAATATATATATATATATATATATATTACACACCCACACACTGTTTATTTAAATATTTATATACACACCCACACACACGCATACATACAAACATACATACATACACATTTGGCTTTTGGTTGAAATTTCAGGATGAACATAAAATTTCTTTTAAGTGAACCAATCTCTTCCCTTTAGATGCACTCGTCCAACTGTTCAATGTTCTGTACTTTTTGCACAACTTCCTGATCTCTAACAAAGAGCTTAATGGCAAAATTCCCAAAAGGTGTTCAATCCCTTGTCAAACTGCGGCTCTCCAGCTGTTGGGAAACTACAACTCCCATCATGCATTTGTATAATCTATAACAGTGGGCATGATGGGAGTTGTAGTTTCCCAACAGCTGGAGGGCAGCAGTTTGACACCTGTGATTTAAGGGATCCATTTGAATTGGGATGTAAACCGTCCGCCTCATCATGCTGTTCACATTGTGACATCACGATACCGATACAACACCTTACAATTGATCAGCAGGACCTTGCCATTGGGAGGCTTCAAGCAGGATGCTCTCAGACGGAAGTGGCCACTGAGCTTAGAGTGTCATCAGAAGGTTGAATCCGAGATACAGAGAGACTGGAAGAGTCACAGAAAGGCAAAGAAGTGGACGTCCTTTCCCTCCATCACACACTGATGACCGCTTCATTGTAAACAATGCCCTGTGGAACCTGAATGCAACAGTCAGGTACCCTTGCCGGTCGTCTAGCGCGTAGACCAGGCTGATGAAAATGCTTTCAAATGGTCTGACGTGACACTTGGTGCCTCTCACAACACTTAAACATCATCTGGTTCAGCGGGACATTGGTTACAATTGTAAGGTGTCTTGATCTTGTGATGCCAAAATGTGAACAGCAGGATGAGGAGGACAGTTTACATCCCAATTCAAATTGACCCCCTAAATTTTTTGGGTGATTCAGGGATCAAAAACCTGTTGGGAATCTTGCCATTAAGCTCCTTATTAGAGATCAGCAAGTTGTGCAAAAAGTATTGAAACATTGAACAGCTGGACATGGGCATCTAAAGGGAAGACATGGATCATTTAGTGCATTAAATAAAAAAAATTCAAGAAATTGTATGTTCATCCTGAAATTCCAACCATAAGCTAAATATTCTGAACTTGTTATGAGCAGTGTATATACACACAAATACACCTTGCCTACAGTCTGACAAATAATATTGCTGCAGATCTTATATATTACACTGAGTAATTATTACATTTCTTTTTGCACTAATGTGATCATTATTAGCCGTCACTAGGATATAAAAATTGTAAAATAATTACTTTTTTTAATGTCTCAAAAGTTTTTTTTATAGGTACCCACTGAACCAATATGGGCTATGAAGCTATAACTGGCCCACATTGGTTCAGAGGGTACCCATAAAAAACATTTGAGACATTAAAAAAAGTAATCATTATTTGAAAACAGTTGTAATTATGTGATGCTATACTTGGCCATATTGCCAACAGTGGCAATTAAAATAAAAAATGAATGTGGTTTTAAAAGGAATTTTTACCAGTATTTCAGAAGGCCCAAGGAAAAAAATAAAAATTCCACAATAGCAAATTAAGACACATTTAGATGTTTTGCTATCCTTAAAGGGGTCGTCTCATCTCAAAGGTTCATAGGATGCATGAATGAAATAATGCTGTTTTGCTCTGTCACTTCCTGGTCAAGCTGTCTGTAATTAGCATATGAGCTCCATATATTCAGACTTCTCTGTTTATTAGTCTAGATTAAATAAATTACCTTCTCTGAGGTCCAGAGAAGCTTCTAAACTAATGTAAACAGTAGTAATTACTGTCTTTTGTCTGAAAGATCAGATAACATACAAGCTCTCAGTCACAGTGCAACCTGTGTGATGACGTCACTTCCTGAACAAACAGCAGGGGAGAAGAAGTACACAGGTCGGTCACTTGGGGAACCAGAGAGAGCACAGAAGGTGATACAATCATTTGTAGCTCCTTAACAAACAAAGATGAAGAAAGCAAAATATTTGGAAAACTTCTTCATTTAGTGTTCCCAACATTTTGAAAGCTATTCTTTGTAGTGCGACAACCCCATTAAATATAAAAATTTTTGGGGAAAGGGAAAAAAAAAAAAAAGTACAAAATAAATAAAAATCCACAACTTCTCCTCCAAAATTTGGCAATAGGTTTGTGCCATGTGTGCTCTAATCCAAAACAATACACCAATTTACTACATTGTATCTGAAAATGCTAGAAACTACTGAAACTTGATAAATTTATAAATTATCTTGCAAAACTGAAAGGAATTAAAAAAAAAAAATAAAAAAAAGTGAAAAGGTAAAATCTAAAAAGGATACCTAAATCGTACAACAAAATCTCTATATAAAGGTCAAAATGAGCCCTGAATGGCTGTGTAGGAGGACAGACTGTTCCTGTTATTTTGCTATATTAGAATAAGGGTGTTACTCGAGCCCAAAAAAAAAAAAAAGACGGCACCACAAGGTATTCGGTTTGAAAAGTTAAATGTATCAGAAATACAAGGAAAAGACAACTAAAATATTCTTGATAACGCTCCCTTCGCCGAACTAAATATGAACCGTGAATGCCATACACTTATTTCTATTAATTGTGAAGATACCGACCTAATAAATAAGACAACTCTCCGTCAACATTTATACAAAGTATTTATATTATTCAACCTGAAACCTCAAAAAACGACATGAAATTAGTTTTGATAAAGCTTGCCTCTGCTCGGCCACTCCACATATCAGGCTAACAGACTAATGGCAATGCTCTAGGTTTCTTACAGCCCTGAACACCGTGTGTGTTCTGCAATGCTGAAGGCAAGACTTATGATTTCAGGTGGCTGTATATTAATATTCTTTTATTTATATATATATATATATATATATATATATATATTATATAATACTATAAATTATAATATATATATATATATATATATATCAAACTCTCATCTCTATCACACAAGTAACTGCAAAAGAGATCGCCCAACTGAAATAATTGATTCCCAAGATAATCCCACCAAAATAACGGTACAACCAAAAAAAAAACAAACAATCAACTTGAAGGAGTTGTCTCATTACGAGCTTTCAGCCTGTCTGTGTTGCTGTTAAGTTGAAGTGAGTGGAGTGGTTCTTGGTATGTCTCTTCTGCTGCCTCTTGCCCCCTCCCATCATCACACAGGCAGCTACGTAACTTCTATACAGGGGGGGGAGGGGGTTTGCTCTCAGAGTTCACCCTGTGTGTGCCTGCCTAGGTCTGTTGCAGGAGAGGGGTGATCTATGAGTGTAGAGGAATGTGAAGTGGTGTGCTAAAAAACAGAGCAGAGAGGATGCAAGTGTTCCTATATCCCCTGCTTACTACAAGTCTCCACATCTCCAGCAACAACAAGGGAAGTGTTACTATACTCAGGATGTCTCACTAAATACAGGAGAGCATAAAGTATTCACATGCCCCTGATCTTTTATAGCATTAGTATAGTCACAGTTCCAAAGACATATCATGATTATAGTAACAAGAAGGGTCACTGCTGTCACATCTATCTGTGTAGAGAGCAGGGGGAAGCAGGCACACACAGGGTTAATCCAGGGAGCACGGACATAGAACCAGAGTCCTCCTCCCCCTCCCTCTACTACAGAACATTCTGTGCGGGAGGGCTCTCTGCTCTGACCTGTATTCTGAAGGTGATGAGTCATCAGACCTGATAGCCAGTAAGATAAGGATCAACAGGTCTGCTACTATAGAAACTTGAGAAGCTGATGTAGTAATACTAACAGGGCTAACTCAAAATCAGTAGGACATTTGTAATGAACATATATTGCAAAGCTGCTTGTTTTTTAAAGATCTTTTAATTAAAACCCAATCATTGTAGCGAGACAACCCCTTTAAAGAGATATTTCCAAAAGGCTAGGATGATACCAAAAATTGAAAATGCCGCACAAAATCCAACCGCATTTTGCCATCGCTGGACCCTGCCGCACCTTTGCACAAAAAACGTGGTCAGATTTCAGATTCCAGGTGGCCCACTACGACGGCGGTCCGGCGGAATATACAAGTAGTCCTATATTCTGCCGGCTGGACAGCGGCTTAAGATTTCCCTCAGTAAAAAAAATCTGTCCTGTATAGACTAAAACACGGATTTTCTATTAAGGGCTACACAGCATAGGAACAGTCAGATTTTCAGCAGAATCTAAATACTGAATCCACTGAAAATCCCACCCAAAACCTGTGCTGTGTAGATCTAGCCTTACGGTTGGATAACCAAGTCTATGATGAGGGTGAATGACTTCAGAATCCAATCTATCTGCAGTGGAGACTTTAGGGTTCAGTTGGTCCCCAATGTTAGTAGACATACTAGCCCCAAAAATGTACGCAACAAAAATGGAGAGGCCCTCAATAGCAAACAATGGTAAAGATACTGCAAAAATAATACAAAAATAATACCTACTCTCTCCCTCAGCTTACCCTACCTGTCAGCAGGGACGTGGCCCCGAAAAGGCCGGCTCTGCTAAGCAATATTGGTCCCTAGAGCAAACCTACTGTACACCTCATTTTTGGGTCTTATTTTTACTGATATTGGGGACCGACTGAACCCCAAAAGTCTCCACTGCAGATGGATTGGATTCTGAAGGGGAGAGAGCGTGAGAGAAAGAGCGCGCGAGAGAAAGAGAGAACAAAAAAGTGCATGCTTCTCCATTTCCACAAGCACCAATTTTAGGTACCCCCTAAGACTCAAAGCATTTTGAAAGTACGTCAGGTGCCAGAGTACAGGCGGTCCCCGGGTTACGAGTGGGATGGGGACTGTAGGGTTGTTCTTAAGTTGAAATTTGTATGTAAGTCGGAACAGGTAGATTTATTACATGGAATTCCAGCAAAAAAACATTTTTTAGTTTTTGGATAGTGCAGGGAAGAGTTTTCACATTTGTTTTGCTGTCTGTGCCCTTTTTTGGTTATCATGGGGCGTGACTCAGTGTTGAATGTCAGCCACGCCCCATAAGTCTCCATTTGTAACTAGGGGACGTATGTACGTCAGAACGATGTAAGTCGGGGACTGCCTGTATTAATATGTTCCTATCACACAGACAGTACATAGGATTTTTATACTTTGCATCATTTTTTCCCCCTTTTCAATCCCAGCTCGATCCGGTCTATGGGTTCCCAGCTAATCTCAGCCTCAAATAAAAAATAAAAAAAATAGCTACAAAATAAGCATAGTAAAATATTAAAAAAAAAAAAAAAAAAAAAAAAAAGGGAAAAAAATAAAAACTACCTCTATCTTCTTCAAACAAAGGCACCCCTCTCCAAACCACACAGGCACCACTTTTTGAAATCCTAAGTGACCTGAAGCATTCTGCCTGGGCGTCAGGTGCTCCTGCATGAATATGCATCTATCACATACAATATACAGATACAAAATTTTTACCCTTTTTGCCCGCAGTCCTTTCTGCTTTTGCACCTATATTAAAGCGTTACTCTCATCTACTAACTTCAAGATTAGGAGATAGGAATGAGAAAAAATTCAAAATAAAAAACAGAGAGGTGGCTACAAATTTGTGGCAACTTCTGTTCTGTCCTATGGGAGTACTAAATATCAGAAAGCAAGTGCTCTCAGCTGAACTCAGCACTCCCTTTGAAATAAATGGAAGATTTGCGCATGCACAAAACCACCCCCTTTACTCTGTTGGGGCCCGGGTTCCCTTTCCCCTCTCCTAAACTTTAAAATTTTGGAGAAAGAGAGGAAAGGGTAAGAAAGAGGGGAGAAAGAGAGAAAAAAGGGGAGAGAAAGAAAGAGAAAGAGAAAAAGGGAAAAAGAGAGAAAGAGAAGAGAGGGGAGGGGAAAAAGAGAGAAAGAGAGAGAGAGAGAGAGAAAGAAAGAGAAAAGAAAAAGGGAAAAAAAGAGAAGAGAGAGAGAGAGAAAGAGGGAGAGAGGGAGGGGGGGGAGAAGGGGGGGAGAAGGGGGGGAGAGAGAGAGGGGGGAGAGAGGAAAAGAGAGGGGGAGAGAAGAGAGAGAGAGCGGGAAAAAGGGGGGGAGAGGGGGCGAAAAAAAGGGGGAAGAAGGGACAAAAAGGGAAAAGAGGGGGAAAAAAGGGAGAGAGAGGGAGCGAAAAAAGGGGAAGGAGGGAGGGAAAAGGGAAAGAAGGGGGAGGAAAAAGGGAAAAGAAGGGAGCGAAAAAGGGAGAGAGAGGGAGCGAAAAAGGGAGAGAGAGGGAGCGAAAAAGGGAGAGAGAGGGAGCGAAAAAGGGAGAGAGAGGGGAGGGCCCAAAAAAAGGGGGTAGAGAGGACGAAAAAAGGGGGAAAAGAGGGAGCGAAAAAAAAAAGGGGAGAGAGGGACGAAAAAAAGGGGGAGGGGGGGAGGGGAAAAAAAGGGGGAAAAGAGGGGGCGAAAAAGGGAGGGGGAGAGGGAGCGAAAAAGGGAGAGAGAGTGGGGCGAAAAAGGGGGGGGGGGGGGGCAAAAAAGGGGGGGGGCAAAAAAAAAAAAAAAAAGAGGGGGGGGGCTTTTTTGGGGGGGGGAAAAAAAAAAAACAAAAAGGGAAAAACAAAAAAAAAAAAAAAACCCCCCAAAAAAAAAAGGGTCGAAAAAACCAAAAAAAAAACTTTTTTTTAAAAAAAAATTTTTTGGGGGGCAACTCCCCCCCAAAAAAAACCCCCCCCCAAACCCAAAAAAAATTTTTTTTTTTCCCCAAACCCCCCAAAAAAACCCCCAAAAAACTAAAAACCCCAAAGAAAAATTTGAGAACACTAAATAAAATATTTTAAATTGCATTACTGCTTTATCTACAACACATACAAATTTTATGTTCTTAGTGCACATGTTGATCAAACTACGTGAGCACATCCATCAATGGCAAGGCCGGCTCATTCTACATCCTACATTAACCTCTCTAGGGCCTTGGTCTCCAAAACGAACTGAAGACAGGTAAGATCCAGCTATGCTTGGCTCGGATTAAAAATTGCTTTAGACAGATGAGGTCACTTTGTTGGGGGGAGATAAAAATTGATAAAAGTGCACAAAGTCCCAATTTCCAAATGTAAAAAAATAAAAAAAAGGGAGTTTTTTTTCTTATATATACTTTTTTTTTTTCCCCACCCACAGCAGGGCACCTCAAATTTTTTAAATTTTTTTTGGGGGTCGGGTCAGCTTTGTTTTTCCATTCTACAACGGGAGGGAAAAGGCTGCCTTCCTTTTTTTACAAAACCTTCCTCATCTCCCAAGATCATTTTTTAATTAGATAAAAGAATAAACTTTGGAACCTGTTCAAAGTTTGGGGGGACTTTTCCCAAAAACCACCCCTCCCCCTCCCCCAAATAATAAAAAAATAAAACTTAAACAATTTCATTTTTCTTAAGCTGTTTATAATTTATGGAAATAAGTGTGTTTATGAGATTTGATCAGTGCATTTGTCCGATCACAAATCACAGGATTCATTACAAGATTAACAATATGAAAATGAGATACAAAAAACAAAAAGGAAAAAATAGGTAAGAAAAAATAAAACAAAACAGCAATAGAGATCTAGGAGGAGAAACTAGCTACAAACTCCCTTAAAAACAAAACAAAAAAACACTACACTTACAACATGCTGCATTTTCAAAAAAACTGCACCTGATTTGATAATATTCCTAAACTGAAAAAAAAAAAACAGCTGTACTATATTTCATATTTGCCTATTGACTTCCAGCTAAACATCTGGCCACTTAAGTTTTTGCAAAAAAAAAAAATGTATGCATTCCTGCAAAAACCAAACATGTGAAAGCACCTTAAAGGGGTTGTCTCACTACAAGGTTTGCTTTTTATGATAAAGATCTTGCAAAAACAAGTCACTTTGCAATATGTGTCCATTAACAGTGTCCTACCTATTCCTAGATATCCCCTCTTGTATGGGCTGCATCGGCTCCTCGGGTCGCTATAGCTACAGACCTGTTCTCTCTCTCATGATAGGCTGCCAGCAATGGTTGCTATAGCTACAGACCTGGCTTCTACTGCAGCCTAGTGGAAGCCAGTAAACACGCCCCTGAATCCAAAATGAAACCAAGAAAACAGGACTGAAGTAAGATGAATCAATGTAGTGAGACAACCTCTTTAAGCTTGTTTAGTGTAGGCTCCCATCTGAAATGGGGTCATATTTGATGCTGTGGATAGATTGATATAATTCGATCGTAATGAGAGCTAAAAGTCAAAACTAAGAAACTGAAATCTACACAAAAACATAAGGTTTACATAAATACATTAAATAATGTATATTCGGTATTCACATATTTTTGAGTTTGCAGTGCGTTGCTGTATTTTTTGTATGTTCATACAAATATGAAAACATAACACAGGATCAGCAGAACTCTATAAGAAAAGCCAAAGGGAATATAGGATTTTTTTACCGCTACTTTAGAATACATGAAAATTTGAGGTTCTTAGAGCACATTTTTTACCAAAACTCTAATAGCCCATCTACCGTGACAAGGTGACCTCAATACAGATGGGAACCTACTCTGACAATTTATCTCACTTGGCGTCTGTTCAGACCTCCATCTTTTCAGGGAGGTCTGCTCTAATTAAAAACAGTCTGTGCAGATGGGCGGAGTGCACAACCAAAATGTGAGCTAGCCACTCCCCCGTGCAAACAATTAAAAAAAAAATTGTTTGCACATCTAAAACAATTTTTTTTTATTTTTTTTTATTTAACACAAGTGCACGCTGGCGTAGTAGCAAAAGCTATGCAAGCACAACACAATATCAGCAGCACTCATCTGTATTGAGGTCATCTTGTCGCAGTTTTGATCAAAAGTGTACACTAAGAACCTTCAAATTATTCTAAGGTAGCGGAAATGCTTTTTGAAAAAAATTCCTATATTCCCTCTGACTGTTCTGCTGCTGATATTGTATTGTGTTTGCATAGCTTTTGCTGCCACGATGGCGTGCACCTATACTTAAAAAAAAAAAAAAAAATTGTTTTAGATGTGGTGATGGCCAATTTTTGCTTTTTCATACAAATATGTGACAGATTGTGAACAGTCATTCGTGTTTCTTGGACCGGCCCAGGGGTCACGAGCTCTGGTATCACTGTCTTTTTGTAAGACAGTCAGTGGAACACCATACACACAAGACTTCTTTCAACTGACCTCAGCCAGCCCATACTTATCCGCATAGCGGCCATGCTAGTTACACAGGTCAGCAACCTACGGCTACGGTCACAAAAATAATGGCTTCCCCCACTGAGACCAGGTCCTCTGTGGCACGTGCATGGCAGGTGACCTGCTGTAGTCCACCAAGTGGCAGAGACAACCACCTAAGGTCGCTCTGCCACAGAATAAACAGACATGAGACAAATGGACAGAGAGGTAGAATGCCAAATCAAATTAGATGTAACCAAATAAGACCCGCGGAGCAGACTCTTCGGCGGCCCGCCGCGAGCAGACTCTTCGGCGGCCCGCCCGCGGAGCAGACTCTTCGGCGGCCCGCCCGCGGAGCAGACTCTTCGGCGGCCCGCCCGCGGAGCAGACTCTTCGGCGGCCCGCCCGCGGAGCAGACTCTTCGGCGGCCCGCCCGCGGAGCAGACTCTTGGGACTCATGCTACAGCTAATGTTAATAATTGCACACAGCTCACATGCCTCTTGCTTTCTGCCTCTTTTTCTCCCTGAACCATTCCTAGGTACCCCCAAGGAGTTCCCTCTGTTCCCCTGTGGGCCAGTCCAAGCATGTCCCTACTTCTGAGATATCCTGTTGGACTCATCACATTTATCATACCCCTGAAAATTGTATAGATCCTGAAAGATGGTGATGTGTCTCTCCTACTGCTCAACTCTTCTCTGTAGTCCTAGCATTCTGTACAAGAAGCAGGAATGTCAGTATGAACACCCTTATAGGAATCACCCCGATAAATGGTGAGCGAAAGCAAAGGATAGATACTATATCTGGGCAGGTAAACCTTGGGGCCTCTCGGAATTTTTTCAACTTTAACAAAACCTGATCTTGAGTAAGGCTGCAACACCTCCTCGTCTAGAGATATGAATACTCTAGTATGATAGAAGTACAGGGGGCTTGAGGCTCTGCAGCTGCAGCCCACACACAACTGCGAGCGACTCTTCACTCCTTTAACCTCTACACTTACGTGTGGGAAGACAATCAGTAAGAGCGTATCTGCAGGTGGTGGGAACTTCGCATGGGTCAGATCTTCTCACCAGGCTTGGTTTTACACAGACAGTAGTGTGATTCATCCTTGTGTACGCAAAGACTATGTAGAGAAGGTCCTGTACGTAGACCTGGGGCAAATGTCAATATTCTGAGCCAGGTACTTGGTTTATTTTTTTATGATATTGCTGGAAACAGCATGTTCCCATTCACCTTCCCATATGTGCTGGGAACAGCATCTACAGGTAGAAGACCAGAGCAGGCCAGAAGATGTTTTCATCACCTCTACATGCACTGATGTCCTAAAATGTTAGCCTTTGAGTTACTGACCCGGGAGAAGCCTTGTACCATCCTGTCAGGTCTGCAGAGCACATTTAGGTGTAATTATATTAAACATAATAAGGTCACTCAGCAGCTAGCAGTGTGTCTGGGCAGCATGTACGTTTTTCTCTCTCACTAGAAGCTTCCTCTCATGACAAAAACATCTCTGCTAGCTCGCATTTATAACCAGCCATCCACCTTAGACAGTGTTATTTTTTTTTTTTTTTTACAACCCTTCCATTAGTAATGTCCTGTAATAGATTCAGCTAGAAATAGGAATAGCAGAGCTGAAGTGTCAGTCACTGCTGTAGACCCACCCAAAGGCCTGAACAGGAAGTGGGAGCATTAAGCTCTAGAACCGCCTAAGACAGGATTAAGAAGTAAGAGCCTAAAGCTGTAGACCCACCCACAGCCTGAACAGGAAGTGGGAGCCAAAAGCTCTAGAACCGTCCACTGCCTGGCCAGGAAGGTGTCGTACCTTCATGGACCCAAAAGATCAATTGAAAACCTCAAGTGTTAATCTGCTGCTGAGCCACTCCATTGTAGTTTAACGCCTTAACGACCGCGCACCGTCTTTTGACGTCAGCCGGTGCGGGTCACTCGTCTGCAGCGACGTCTTTTGGCATCGCTGCAGACACCGGAGTTTGCGGCACCCGGGCACCGCAGCTGCACTGGGATCGGGGCTGTACTACACAGCCCTGATCCCAGAGCATCTCCTGAGAGCACCGGGTTGCGGAAGAAACCTCCGCAACCCGGTGCTTTAACCCTTTGATTGCGGCGGTGCGTTACTGCAGCGCAATCAAAGGGTTCCCCTGCTCTGTTGGGTGCACAGTCAGCCCTGGGGACCTAGAGTAGCCCCAGGGTTGTCTGTGTAACAAGTCAGTGACCAGGACACACTGTGTGCTGTCCTGATCACTGCCTGTGTCAAAGTGACACATATTAGAATGTATTAGCATATATGAATATACTATACATTACCAAGTGTAAAAAAAAAAAAAAAATTAATAGTTCACCCTTCAGGGAAATCAAAAAAAAAAAAAAAAAAAAAAAAAAAAAGTAGTAAAAAAAACCCATAAAAAGTGTAAAAAAAAATAAATAAATAAAAATAATATTTAATAAAAATAATTGTGCATAAATTACACACACAAAAAAACCTACACATATTTGGTATTCACATGACCGTAATAACCTGTAGAATTAATCTAACAAGTTATTAAGTGTGAAATGTGAATGGTGTAAAAATAAATTTAAAAAACAAAAAACATTTAAAAAAATTAATAAATACTGCCATTATTTAGAATTGAACTTAAACTATTCCCCCATAAAGTACAACTTGTCTCGAATAAAACGAGGCCCCATCCAACTGCGTCATTGAAAAAATAAAAAAGTTACAACTGTTGAAACGCAAGGAGGCAAAAACTAAAAAAAAAAAACGTTCTGGTCATTAACTACTTTCAGGCGTTCGGCTTAAGGGGTTAAGAAATGACTGAGACTCTTATGCTTAAGAAAAGGGGCATGGCTTAAGCATATTACTTTCCTACTCTAAACAGGGTGGAGGGGGAGGCTCCTGCTGCAGCCAGTTGTGCTACAGCCAGACACAGGACAGTGAGGAGACAGACATCAGATATCCTGGGACACACAGAGAAGTGTTTTCAAAAGGGGCATTGAGGGGCTAGAAGCTGTATAATACGAATAATGCCAAACAGTATAAAAAAATAATTGCAGCCATAAATAATCTGACCTGTTTTTCTTCTTCCAGTCGAATCCGCTCTTCATCTTTGCGTCGCTCCTCTTCCCGTTTAATTTCCTGTTTCTTGCGTTCTTCTCTTTCGGCTTCCTCTGCCTACCAAAAAAATAATATATTAATAAAGCAAAGGAAAACCTGATAGTTAAAAATGAAACATTTCCACTGGTCACACAACACATTCTGCATAGCAGATCTGCACTAGCCCAGCCCAGCTCTAATTTTACATTGGAGATCTACATATAATGTTAAAGGGGTTGTCTCACTACAAGAATTGCTACTTTTTATGTTAAAGATCTTGCAAAAACAAGTCCCTTTGCAATATGTGTCCATTAACAGTGTCCTACCTAGTCCTACATATCCCGTCTTGTATGGGCTGCATCAGCTCCTCAGGTCGCTATAGCTACAGACCTGTTTGTTCTCTCCTGATAGGCTGCCAGCGCTAGTTGCTATAGCTACAGACCTGCTCGATCTCTCCTGACAGGCTGCCAGCGCTAGTTGCTATAGCTACAGACCTGTTTGATCTCTCCTGATAGGCTGCCAGCACTGGTTTCTATAGCTACAGACCTGTTTGATCTCTCCTGATAGGCTGCCAGCACTGGTTGCTATAGCTACAGACCTGGCTTCTACTGCAGCCTAGTAGAAGCCAGTAAACATGTCCCTGAATTCAAAATGAAACCAAGAAAACAGGACTGAGGTGAGATGAATCAATGTAGCGAGACAACCCCTTTAAGCATCATATTATAGTCCAGTCATATCTAAAGATGCAAAATTCTGCTGGTTCCTGTTCATTTTTAGGCTACAGGATCCCTCACCTCACTGGTCCAGAGCTTGACAATTTTAACTAAGCTTTCAGCTGTGTTTTTTTCAAGAACTTACAAGTTTTCTATAGCAGCATGCAGAATTCTGAATGCTGCTCTGGATGTGACAAGAGTAGAGTGAAAAAACTTTTGTAAGAATTTATGCATCAGTCAACTTTAAAGTGGTCCTATCAAATGCCCTCAATCCATGTAGCTTCCTTATACTTGGACTCATTTCCAATGCCCTCCTGCTGTCCGTTAATGGAAAGTACTTTGTCACTGCAAAAGGTTGCAAATGCATCAGCCTGGACAACCCTCATTAAAGGGGTTGTCTCACTACATTGATCCATCTTACCTCAGTCCTGTCTTCTTGGTTTCATTTTGAATTCAGGGGCGTGTTTACTGGCTTCCACTAGGCTGCAGTAGAAGCCAGGTCTGTAGCTATAGCAACCAGTGCTGGCAGCCTATCAGGAGAGACTGAACAGGTCTGTAGCTATAGTGACCAGTGCTGGCAGCCTATCAGGAGAGACTGAACAGGTCTGTCGCTATAGCAACCAGTGCTGGCAGCCAATCATGAGAGATTGAACAGGTCTGTAGCTATAGCAACCAGTGCTGGCAGCCTGTCATGAGTGATTGAACAGGTCTGTAGCTATAGCAACCAGTGCTGGCAGCCTATCAGGAGAGATCGAACAGATCTGTAGCTATAGCAACCAGTGCTGGCAGCCTATCAGGAGAGACTGAACAGGTCTGTAGCTATAGTCACCTGAGGAACTGACACAGCCCATACAAGAGGGGATATCTAGGAATAGGTAGGACACTGTTAATGGACACGTATTGCAAAGTGACTTGTTTCTGAAAGATCTTTAACATAAAAAGCAGCGATCCTTATAGTGAGACAACCCCTTAAAGGGTACGTTCACACAGTGTGTTGGATCTGATTGTGGTGGTTTTTAAATGCGTGTTTGGACCTGTCTGTCGGATCCAAACCTGCATCGAACAATGTGAAGTGTGATTTACATTGCTTTCAAGGTAAAACATGCATCAGCGTTCACACGAGTGATGCCGATACGTGTCTACATGCGTTTTTCTGATCTGTTCAAAGAATTGTCAATTCTTGGTCCGAAAGACGCAGCAGACGCCCTATTTAAAGTTATAGGGTGCGATCCTGCTGCAGCCGAATACACAGCTGCGGGTTGGATGAGTTTTGGATCCAATTAACACTGCGCTTTTGGGATGCAATTTTTGGTTCCAAAACGCCGTGTGAACATAACCTAAGCGTAACACACATACATATAAACACACACAGGATGGATGGATAGAGATAGATAGACTCTAAACTTCAGGAAGGAACATTTTTGCCTGCGCTGAAACACTGTAGCAAACCCTAACACCAGGAATTATTTTCCTGCTGCTTTCGTGTTCAGCCCGCACTGACATGCAAACACTGATTGACTATAAAGGTCTGTTCACACGATGTAATTTCTGCGCGCATTTCACCGAGTACTTGCTCTCTAACACAGGCGAGATTTGCGACGAAATGACGGTAACCCATAGTTCTCATAGAGTAATGAATGTCAATGGGGCCGGCGGGCCGCCGGCACCCCCCGCGGTGCAGGAGTACGCACGTATCAGCGCGAGCTCCCGAAAGACACGATGTACTGTGGCGCGTACTGTATGCGCCGCAGTACATTGTGTGAACACAGCCCAAGAAGCCGATAAATTGTGTATAAGGGTATGTTCACACGGGCAAATTTCGGCGCGCATTTCGCTTCGTATTTGCGCTCTAATGCGAGCGAGATGCGCGACGAAATTACAGTAATCCACAGTTCTCATAGAGAATTATGGATTACGCCTCCTCTCCCCAGGTGTTCAATACCATTGTATTGTACGTCCGGCGCAAGCGCCACGCGTCCGGACAGTCTACGGGGCGGGTGGGCTGCCGCCGCCCCCCCCCCCTCCCTGCGCCATGGGAGTACGCGCTGATCAGCGCGACTCCCAAACCCCTGGCGTAATTGCGGGGCGTACTGTACGTCCTGCAATTACGCCGTGTGAACACAGCCTAATAAGAAGACCAGCACAGGTTTTTAGCATCCGGTTGTAAAGAAGAACAATTCCATTCCCTGACATCCTGCAGAGATCCTCCACCATTATTTCGGACTCTCTCCTTACCTCACGCTGAGCTTTTCTCGCCTGCTTTTCCTCCAATTTCTTCTGTTTTTTGGCTCCAATCTTCCCGGCACCCTGAACAGCTGGAGACTCCTCGTCATCATCACGCTCTTCCTCCACCGTTGCTGAAAAACAGTAAACAAAACATGTATACGAGTATGAAAGCAGCACCCACCGAGGCAGTGACCCAGCAGCAGGGTACGGGACCCCTACAGGACCAGTTTAAACAGAGGTACCCCTCCATTTTATAACTGGCCTCCAGGAAAGCTATGGGCGGGTCGCACATACGTACTTCTCCACGTTCATTTCTATGGGAGTTCTGAATATAGCTAAGCTAGTTTGCTTGGGTATATGGGAAACTCCCATAGACCTGCATGGGCGAGAGCTGTGCACACCACCATGTACCCGTGTTGAGGCCTATTGTAGTATGCTGCAAGCATGTACCCATTGTAGTATTGTAGTATGCTGCAAGCCAACCTCCAAAAGGATTTTTCAAGATTAACACATCTCTATAAACAGAACCCATCACATTGAACGTGATGTTATAGAGAGAAAAGCGCAGCAGAACGATACATAGCTTTGTGGGGAAAGATTTAGTAGAACTTATAACTCATTCAATTACATTTCTGCTTATTCAAGGTGTCCACTGGGCGGACTTATAAGTGATTGACAGCCACCTATTTATAGACACTGATACAAGGACAACGGTCAGTCTCTAACTCCGCCCACTAGACTCCTAAACTAAAAAGGAAGTAGAAATGTAAATGGAGTTAAAAGTTCTACCGGACCTTTCCCAAAAAAGTTATATATTAATCTGCTCAGTTCCTCCTGCTCTATAATGTGAAAGGTCCCCTATAGAGGCTTGATAATGAGAACCATGTCTTAAAGGGGTTGTCTGACTACATTGATTCAGCTCACCTCAGTCCTGTTTTCTTGGTTTCATTTTGAATTCAGGGGCGTGTTTACTGGCCTTTACTAGGCTGCAGTAGAAGCCAGGTCTGTAGTTATAGCAACCAGTGCTGGCAGTCTATCAGGAATAGTCATTTCAAACAAGAGGTCTGTAGCTATAGCAAACCAGTTGTCTGGCAGGCTGCCTATCAGGAGAGATCACACAGGTCTGTAGCTATAGCGAACTGAGGAGCTGATGCAGCCCATACAAGAGGGGATATCTAGGAATAGGTAGGACACTATTAATGGACATATAGGGCAAAGTGACTTGTTTTTGCAAGATCCTTAAAGGGGTTGTCTCATCTCAAAGTTTCATAGGATGCATGAATGAAATAATGCTGCTTTGCTCTGTCACTTCCTGGTCAAGCTGTCTGTAATTAGCATATGATCTCCGTGTATTCAGACTTCTCTGTTTTAGTCTAGATTAAATAAATTACCTTCTCTGAGGTCCGGAGAAGCTTCTGAGGTAATGTAAACAGAGCAATTACTGTCTTTTGTCTCAAAGATCAGATAACAAACAAGCTCTCACTGTGCAGACTTCTGTGCTGGCCGACCTGTGCGACGACGTCACTCCCTATCAGATAGAACAAACAGCAGGGGGGAGAGAGGGAGTACACAGGTTGGTCACTTGGGAAACCTGAGATCCCTCAGAAGGTGATAAAATCACTTGTAGCTCCTTAACAAAAAAAGATGAACAAAGCAATATATTTGGAAAACGTCTTCATTTAGTGTTCCCTACATTTTGGAAGCTATTCTTTGTACTGAGACAACCCCTTTAACAAAAACCCTTAATCCCTGTAGTGAGACAACCCCTTTAATGCAACCATCATTCATAAGATGTTATAAAAGATGTATAAAAGCTGGAAAAGGTTACAAAAGCTAAATATCATACTACAGTTGGATAAATTGTCCACAAATAGAGAAAATTCATGACCTATGCTACTGCCCCTGAGATAGTTCTTGAGTACAGTGGGCAATCCCTCATAGGCTAGAAAGAACCCAAGTGTAATAGAAAAATATGCAAGAGTCCTACAAACGGCAAAACCCTCTGTTTTCATGTCTACTATAGTAAAAACAATGGTGTTCATGAAAAGACACAATGAAGGAATCCACTCAAAAAACCCCAAAAACATTGCAGCCAATGTCAAGTTTACAAGAGACCACCTGAAGGTTTCACAATGTCTCTGAGAAAATGCTCTGCAGGACAAAAGTGAAAGGTTTTGGCAAAAAGGCACAATGCTATGTTTAGAGGAAAACACACTGCACACCAACACCTCATCCCAACTGCCGGCAGCTTGAGAAAAGGGTGTGTTTTCTCTAACAAACAAAGGAGACCAATTACTTCTGTCTACTTTAGAGCAGAGAGCCTCAGCGCTCATAGATAAGATCTCCTGCTCGCATGTCTGTAAATCAACTATAGAATAGCTGATAAAGAAGATGATTTGTATTTTGGAACGGCCAAGTCCTAACCTTAAAGAGATGTTGTCACCATGCACTCTGAAGGCATACAGGATATGTCATCAAAGGGCGATATTTCGCAAACAGGTCCCTGCTGAACTCTATTTTTAATTATATATATATATATATACACACACACACACCACTGTACATATATACCAGAAGTTTCCATCCACTCTATAAGAAGCCCCATCTGCAGGCTTTTCTCACTATCTGACATGAAATCAGAATAAACCTTCCCCGTTTTAGGCCAATTAGGAACCAAAATTATTTATATTTGACAAATGCAGAATAACGAGAGAGAGACTTTTTAAGGTATTTTTATTACTTTCTGCAAAGTCAGAAGATTCCATACATTTCATTAGTATTTGGTAACATTGCCCTTAAACTGTAGGTCTTGGGTCAAACGTTTTGGATCCTTCCACAAGCTTCTTACAATAGTTGGGAGGAATTTTGGCCCATTCCTACTGACAGAACTGGTGTAACTGAGCCATGTTTGGGAGTCGACTTGCTCACACCTGCCTTCTCAGCTTCGCCCATAATTTTTAAATAGGATCGAGATCAGGGCTGTGTGATGCGCGCTCCAAAACATTGACTTGGTTCTCCTTAAGCCACTTTGTAACCAGTTTGTCAGTAGCTTCCGGTCATTGTCCATTTGGAAGACCCATTTTTTGCACAAGCTTTAACTTCCTGGCTGATGTCTTGAGATACTGCTTTAGTATTGCCACACAATCTTCTTTCCTCACAATGACATCTATTTTGTGTAGTGCACTAGTCTATCCTGCAGCAAAACAACCCCACAACATGATGCTCCCACCCCCGTTTTCACAGTTGTGATGGTGTTCTTAGGCTTTCAAGCTTCTCCTCTTTTTCTTCCAAATTTAACGATGGTCATTATGGCCAAACAGTTCAATTTTAGTTTCATCCGACCACAGGACATGTCTCCAAAAATGTAGGTCTTTGTTCCTGTGCATTTGCAAACGATAATCTGGCTTTTATTTTTCTTTTGGAGTAATGGCTTCTTCCTGGCAGAGCAGCCTTTCAGCCCATGTTGATACAATGCTCGTTTCACTGCGGATAATGACACAATCTTACCAGCTTCCACCAGCATCTTCACAAGGTCTTTGGCTTTTGTTCTTGGGTTGATATGCACCTGGCGGACCAAACCACGTTCATCTCTGAAACACAGAACCAGTCTCCTTCCTGAGCGATATGATGGCTGATCATTCCCATATTGTTTGTACGTGCGTATAATTGTTTGTACAGATGAATGATCAGGTATCTGGAAATTGCACCCAAGAATGATCCCGACTTGTGCAAGTCCATAATTCTCTTCCTGATATCTTGGCTGATTTCTTTAGACTTTTCCATGATGTTACACACAGAAGCAGTGTTTCAGATGTGTCTCTAATTAACTCAGATGTTGCCAATAAACCAGAAGCTCCAAAAGACATGGCATCATCATATGGGCTGTCCCAAATTGTTTAACCCCTTACCGCCAGAACCAGTTTTGGCCTCTCTGACAGAGCCTCATTTTTTAAATCTGGCATCTGTCACTTTATGTGAGAATAACTTTTTGACACTTTTATCTATCCATGTGAGTCAGAGATTGCATTCTTGTGACACATTGTGCTTTAAGATAGTAAGAAATTTTGGTCTAAAATGTCCTTGTTTACTTATGAAAAATATCAAAGTATCGTGAAAAATTAGAAAAATTTACCAATTTCAAACTTCAAAAATTTCTGCGTGTAAGACAGATAGTTTTTCCACTCAAAATAGTTTATAACTAGCATCTACCATATGTCTGCTGTAGGTTGGCAACATTTTTTTTAAATGTCTTTTTTTTTAACAACATTAGGGGGCTTACAAATTTAGTAGTAATTTTCAAATTTTCTTGAAAATTTGCAATATACATTTTTAGGCACCAGTCCAGTTCTAATGTGACTTTGATTGGACTGTATGTTAGGTACCCCCATAAAGGACTTCATCTAAGAAACTACACCCCTTAAAGAATTCAAAACAGCATTTAGGAAATGTATCAACCTATTAGGTGTTTCACAGAAATTAAAGTAAAATGGAGGTGAAATTTCAAAATTTCACTTTTTTTGCAGATTTTCAATTTTTATACACTATTCACAAGAATACGGTAAATGTGATCAGGGAAATGCAACTTAACATTGATTCCCCAGATTCTGCCATTTTCAGAGATATACCATATGTGGCCCTAATGAGCTATTGGGCTCAACCACAAGCCCCAGAATAGGAGGAGCACCTACCAGACTCTGGGGTCTCATTTTCATTACTATTTTATTTAGGTGCCATTTCAGCTTTGCTGACACCCTAAGGTGCTAAAACTTAATGAACACCCCTAAAAAAAACTCATATTGGAAACTACACCCCTTAAGGAATATATCCAGGGGTGTAGTGCGTATATCGACCCCACAGGTGTTTCACTAATTTTTTTAGCGTTCGCTGTGAAAATTAAAAAAATATATTTTTTTCCAACAATCTGCAATTTTAGCTGAAAATGTTTACAAGGAATCCTGGGGAAAAAAAAGCATCCAAATTTTGTTCTGCAATTTCTTCCAAGTTCAGAAATACCCTACATGTGGGTGTAAACTGCTGTTTGGGTGCATGACAAGACATATAAGGGAGGGAGTGTTATTTGACTTTTTGGACACAGATTTTGGTGAGGTCATGTTGCATTTGCAAAGTCCTCAAATACCAGAACAGGTGAAACCTTCCAGAAGTCACCCTATTTTGGATTCAACACCCCTCATGGATCTCATCTAGAGGTGTACTGTGCATTTTGGGCGCACAGGTGTTCCATTGGGGTTTTTTTTAGCATTGGGCCATGAAAATGGGAGAAAAAAACGTTCCGCCATTGTTTTTTGGGCTTCAATTTTACAGCATTTGCCGTGCAGTGTAAATGACTGGATAACTTTACTATGGGGGTCAGCACAATTGCAATTATATAAATTTTATATAGTTTTTTTATGTTTTATTACTTTTACACAATAGAAATAGGTCCATAAAAAATTGCGTTTTTTAGTTGTTCTATTCAGAACTTTTTAACTTTTCTGTATACGGAACTAATTATGGGCTTGTTTTTGCGGGATAAGTTGACGTTTTTATTAGTACCATTATGGGGTGAATATGATGCTTTGATCACCTTTTATTAAGGCCTTTGTGAGGCATTTTGAACAAATTACAGCATTCCTAGTAGTTTTTTATTTTTATTTTTTACAGCGGTCACCATGCGGTATAAATGACATGCTAGTTTTACTCAGCAGGTCGATACGATTACAGCGATACCACATTTGTATATTTTTTATGTTTTACTGCATTTACACAATAAAAAAAACACTTATTCAAAAAGGAAAACATGTTTTTGCATCGCCATAGTCTGAGAGCCATAACTTTTTTTTTATTTTTCTATGTACGGGGCTTGTTTCTTGCTGGATGAGTTGACGTTTTTATTGGTATCATTTTTGGGGGAACAAGAGTTTTTGATCAGTTTTAAATCCATTTTTTGGAAGACATGGTGAAGAAAATACTGCAATCCTAGTAGTGCTTTTTATTTTTAACAGCGCTCACCGTGCAGTATCCATGACCCGTTAGCTTTACTCTCTGGGTCGATACGATTATGGCGATACCCAATTTATATATTTTTTTATTATTTTGAAGCACTTTAAAAAAACAAACAAAAAAAAGTGTTTCATTGTGTAAAACAATATTTATGCATCACTATCTTCTGGGAGCCATAACTTTTTTATTTTTCCGTATACAGAGCTGTGTAAGGACTTTGTTGTTGCGGGATGAACTGACGTTTTAATTGGTCCAACTTTGGCGTTTATATGAGTTTTTGATCGCTTTTTATTCCATTTTATGTGCTGCGGGATGAACAAAATCTCAATTCTGTGACTTTTTTTTTACGGTGTTCACCGTACGGGTTAATTAAAGTGACAGATTTATAGGATGGATGTTACGCACGTGGCGATACCAAATATGGGTACTTTATTTATTTTTGATCTTTTTTGGGGCAATTGGCGTTTGTAAAGTGGAAAAGGGCAATCTACGCGTTTTTTAGTTTATTTTTTGTGTTTTACTTTTTGTTCACTTTTTCACTTTTCCCCAGTGGGAATTTGTTACAGCAATCGTCAGATTGCTCTTACAATAGGAGACCCGTACACAGCATTACTGCTGTGTACTGGCGCCATGGTAACTGTCAATCACCATGCCACAATGCATTGTGGGCATGGTGACGTCACCAGACTACCCGGATGCATTCAGACAGCATCCAAGGAGTCTGTAGAGTTGAACAGTAGCGTCGCAGAGCACCGTTACTGCGCCGATTGCAGGCCGAAGGAGTTCACTCCTCCTGCCTGCGGTTTCATTATCGCGACCATGACAGGTTGCAATAATGAAGTGTTAATCACCCGCGGCCAGAGGGAGCTCCGGCCGCGGGAGATGCGGCATGCAGCGGTCCCATGTTGCGGTCGTGCGGGGTTTGCCTGTAAGCCCGCACGATCGCTAGGACGTATGCATACGTCCAATGTCGTAAAGGGGTTAAAGGCAGAGTAATCCTAGTGAATGGAAACTTCTGACTTTGCGGAAATTAATAAAAATGCCTTAAAAAATTCCCTGTCTCTCATTATTCTGGCATTTGGCAAATATAAATAAATTTGGAGTTTCCTAAATGACTAAAAAGAGTGGAAGGTTTTCTCTGATATTTCATGTAGTTGGAGAGAAAACCTGCAGATGGAGCTATTTCTATAATAGTGAATGTTAAACTATCTGTTTTCAAACTGTGTGTTATACATATAATAATAAGCAGCCATGTTAAATGTCCGAACACCCTGTCATAAGATTCAGACGTAGGAGTCATTTCTGATGCGAACGCAGCTTTAGGCTGTAATGCAGGACTCAATAACTGGGTCACATACATCATCTCTTTAGCTACTCACCAATTTCTGAACCCCCCACAAAAAAGAAAAAAAAAACACATGACAAAAAAGGAATAAAATAGATCTGTATCTGCAAAATATTAAAAACCGGTTGAGAAGTGTCACCCGGTGAGGGCTGAAGTGTGACTCTACGACTGCTGCAGTACAGGAGATAAGCTCCACAAGCCAGCAGACTTCCCACGTGTGGTGGAACCGAGAACTTGCTCAAGCCGCCCACACCCTGTCTGTCTTCACAAATGTTTTGATGCTCAGAGACAAGGGCCCATATCTGTGCACGAATAAATGGCCATGAAGCAGGTCCGAAAAAGAGGAACGCACAGCGGCTCTTACAGGTCTATGGCTTGGCTCATGACTTGATGAGCTGTTACAACCTCACAGCTGTACAAATGTGTGAGAAGAACAAAAAAAATAAAAAAATTATATATGTGCATATGTATGTGTGCGTGTATATATATATATATATATATATATACATACACATACACACACACATATCATACATACATCAGAAGTTTACATACACTACATAAAAAGCCCCATCTGCATGTTTTTCTCACTATTTTGTGAGGTGCATCAGTCCCTCCTGCCGCAAAACAACCCCACAACATGATGCTGCTCACCCCCCCCCCCCCCCGTGTTTCACAGTTGGAATAGTGTTCTTAGGCTTCAAAGCTTATCCTTTTTTCCTCCAAACATAACGATGGTCCTTATGGCCAAAAAGTTCACTGTTAGTTTCATCAGACCACAGGGCATGTCTCCAGGTCTTTCTTGCTGTGTGTACTTGCAAACATTAATCTGGCTTTTATACGTTTCTTGTGGAGTAATGGCTTCTCTCTGCCAGAGTGGCCTTTCAGCCCATGTTGATACAGTACTCATTTCACTGTGGATAATGACACTATTTCACAAGCTTAAATTAGAACAATATGCCGTGAAACACAAATATTCTTTTTGCATTTTTATGAATATTTTTAATTCTTTATATTATAGAACAATCTTCGCCAATATTGCCATAATCAAACATTAGCTGAAATTTTATGTACTTCTCACATAAACATAATGAAAGTTCAATAGAATGTAACCTGGAATCCTCAATGAGGTTGAATGTCCCAAAAGATCGGCAAGTATCCGCCAAAGGTATCTACTGGTTTCGATGCCTTTCAGCAGAGATCATAGGAGCAGCCGGTTTAGGTGTCCTCCATAATATTATTACATTATGGAGGACATCTAAACCGGCTGCTCCTATGATCTCTGCTGAAAGGCATCGAAACCAGTAGATACCTTTGGCGGATACTTGCCGATCTTTTGGGACATTCAACCTCATTGAGGATTCCAGGTTATATTCTATTGAACTTTCATTATGTTTATGTGAGAAGTACATAAAATTTCAGCTAATGTTTGATTATGGCAATATTGGCGAAGATTGTTCTATAATATAAAGAATTAAAAATATTCAAAAAAATGCAAAAAGAATATTTGTGTTTCACGGCATACTGTTCTAATTTATGCTGTTTTCCATGCAGGGGGGGTCCTGCTAATGCCGTGCATGTAACCTGGTAGTTTTTGTGCTACTTTTTCTTTTGAACTATTTCACAAGCTTCCACCAGCAACCCAAAAGATTGTTCTTGGGTTGATATGCACATGTCGGACCAAAGTATGTTAATCTCTGAGACACAGAACCCGTCCCCTTCCTGAGCCATCGTACCGATGGCTGGACATTCCCATCTTGTTTGTACTTGCGTATAATTGTTTATACAGACGAACGAGGCACCTTCAGGTATCGGGAAATTGCACCCAAGGAAGCAGTGTGTTTCTGGTGTGCTCAAAAAATATATCCACAGGTGTGTTGCCAATAAAGCTATCAGAAGCTTCTAAAGACATGACATCATCAAGTAAGGTAACCTACAAACATGGCTTAGTTACTCCAAGTCCCAAATTATTTAAAGGCATAGTAATCCTAGTGTATGTAAACTTTTGACTTTGCAGAAAGTAATAAAAATGCCTTAAAAATTCTCTCTCTCATTATTCTGGCATTTGCCAAATTATAAATAATGTTGGTTCCTAATTGACCTAAAATGGGGAAGGTTTATTCTGATTTCATGTCAGATAGTGAGAAAAACCTGAAGTTCACACAACGCGTATTTACTGCAGTCTGTTTTTCACCATAAAAAAAAAAAAAAAAGAACTTAGAACATGTTCATTCTTTGATGTCAATGGGGATTTTTGGGGGACATTTTAAACATGTGGTTTTTAACGTAGATGTCCATCCAAAACTACATAGAAATGAATGGGACTCGTTTCAGACTGTAAACCAGGAATTTAAAAAAATAAATAAAATCCTAAACTCACGAGAAGCACATTCTAAATATTCGTTGTCAACCACGACTGCCGACATGGTTTTCAATGGCAGAATCCGACAAGTACATTTTACTTGTTGTGGACATACCCTAACTGGAATATTGGCATTTAACAGAAAAATAAAATATATAAATTTTGTAATTTAAAGGGGTTTTGCCATGAAGTGAGTTCCTTACCTCTTATCTGCTCAGGAGAGAATAAAAACAAAGCATGCAGGGTCATGAATGGCTGCGGGGTGAGAGGGAGGGGGGTGAGCAGAGAGCGAGGAAGAAGGGATCGTCTGCAATGTTTACTCAAATAATTACATTACAACCAGTGGATTCTCTATACAAAAGACACAGCCCCATACACTGCACTTTCTCCCCAGCCCCTTGCAAGCTCCTTCATGTTCCCGGTCATCAGATAAGAAGTGCAAACACAGCGCGGCCAGAAAAGCTCCTGTCAGTGTCCTGGTCGTGTCTAATGTAAACTGTCAGGAAACTAAGGGGGACTGAGAAATGCTGTAGCTCTCACAGGCTTCACTTTTTGTGAATCACATATATTTAGAAAAGTGATTAAATATTCATTTTGGAGGATCCCACGTCAACATTACATCGTGGCAAAACCCCTTTAAGCAAAAAAAAAAAAACATATAAGGGTATGTTCTCACGGCATAATTGTGTGCGAATTTCGGCATGTAATTGCGCTGCGATATGCCCGAAATCCACCCCACGATTACGGTAATTCATAGCTCTCACAGAAAGCTAAGAATTACCTGCGTCTTCCCTGATGCGTTTTGAACGCTGCCGTTTACGCACCAGGGATGATGGAGGTAAATGGACCCGGACCCTCCCTCCCCCCCACCCTCCCCGGCATGTTGCGGCACGCACAGTACGCTCTGCAATACGCCATGTGAACATACCCTAAAAGTAAAGTCAATCCATAATGTAATACATTTTTATGGTTGAAAGATGATCACTCGCGTATCAATTAGTCATAATAGGAAAAAAAAATTTACACATCAGTTGGAGAAGGTGATTATATTTCTACATTTAGTATGTGGTGGTTTACTCCTACGTTTCAACTTGTACAGATTTTAACTCAGGCCTATTCTGAGCCTTAATAGGGTTTTTCAGGATTTTCACATACCCCTGTACCATTTCTGACTGCGCTTAAATAAAGATTCCCCTTCACTTATGGCCCTCGTTACCGCCATTCCAGTGTCCTCACTGGACCCCCAGCATTGAGGTCACATATATCACTCACGTGATTGTATAAACCAATCACTGGCCTTAGTGGTCACATTACTACATTTTATTTTGCGGGACAAGATGTACTTTCTAATGGTGTTATTCACTATACTATAGAATATACTGGGAAACCGCAAAAGAATTCCAAGTGGGACAAATTGTGAAAAAAAAAGTTTTTTCGTCATGTTTGCGGGTGTTTTGCTTATACGGCGTTCAATCTTCGGTAAATATAATGTGTTCTCTGTATTCTACAGGTTGTTACGCATCCGGCAATACCAAACATGTAGGGTTTCCGTTATGTTTTGGTACCGTAAAAAAAATTCCAAACTCTCTATTTCTGAAATTTGCGCCGCGGCGCCAGTTTGTGTGACCAATAACTTTTTTGTACTAACACCTACGGACGTCAGGGAGGGTGCAATTTTTGCGGGCTGAAGAGTACTTTTTATCGCTAGCAGTTTGGAACGCATGTGACTTTTTGGATCATTTTTATTCCATTTTTTAAGTGACATAAAATGACATTTTTTAAGTGACCAAAAAACGCAATTTTGGCGTTTGGAATATTTTTTCTTCTACGGTGTTCAGCGCACGGGATAAATGATGTTATATTTTTATAGATCAGACTTTTTCGGACGTGGCAATACCAAATATGTGTAACTTTTTTATTATTTTATTGTTTTTATTTGTAAAATGGAGAAAGGGGGGTGATTTGAACTTTTAATATTTTTTTTTTGTACTGTAAAACTTTATTTTTATTTTTTACTTAAACATTGAGGCCACCTATGGTGGCGGTTTCCCCACTTCCTGTCTGCGGACGGAAGTGGGGCAAACCAGGACATGGAAGTGACAGGAGCCTTCCCAAGGCTCCCCGCTGCCATGTCCGGGGCTCGGATCGTTGCAGCTATGCTGAGCCGGTGCCGATGATCCTGAGGATCGGTGCGCGGGATCATTCATTCAGACACCGCTGCCATCTTTGCTGCGGTTTCTGACGGGTTAAACAGCGCGGGTGGGCGACGCTGCCCATTCGTGCTGTAACGGCCGGGTGTGAGCGGCGATTAGCCGCTAACACCCGGCGGCTGTGCGGGGGAGTCGCGAAGCGATCCCCCTGCAAAGCCCTTATGGACCCTGGGACGTACTCATACGTCCAGGGTCCTTAAGGGGTTAAAAGCTTATTTAAAAAAATATATATATATATTTTTAATAAAGCATACGTGACAAGTTAACTTAATTCTGTAAGTCATCATGATTGCGGCCTTAGAGCATACGTTTTTGTTTTTTTTAAAAAATTTTTTAGCATTATTACAGTTTACATGATAGACCAAAGAAATTGAGTGCAGGGGTTAGAGGGATGGGAGGTCAGCCTATCGGTGCTCAGGCCCTACGCCACACTCTGCATCAAATTGGTCTGCATGGCTGTTGTACCAGAAGGAAGCCTCTTCTCAAGTTGATAGACAAGAAAGCTCACAGTTTGCTGAATACAAGTAGATTAAGGACATGGATTACTGGAACCATGTCCTGTGGTCTGATGGGACCAAGATAAACTTTTTTGGTTTGGATGGTGTCAAGCGCGGGTGGCGGCAACCAGGTGAGGAGTACACAGACAAGTGTGTCTTGCCTGCAGTCAAGCATGGTGGTGGGAGTGTCATGGTTTGGGGCTATATGAGTGCTGTCGGCTGTGGGGAGCTACAGTTCAATGACGGAACCATGAATGTCAACATGCACTATGACATACTGGAGCAGAGCATGATCCCCTCCCTCCTGGGCCGCAGGGCAACATGATAACGACTCCCAACACCTTCAAGACCACCACTGCCTTGCTAAAGAAAATGAGTATAAAGGTTCTGGACTGGTCAAGCATGTCTCCAGACCTAAACCCTATTGAGCATCTGTGGGGCCTCCTCAAATGGAAGGTGGAGGAGCGCAAGGTCTCTAAACCACCAGCTCCGTGATGTCGTCATGGAGGAGGGAAGAGGATTCCAGTGGCTACAACCTGTGACGATCTAGTGACCTCCATGCCCAAGAGAGTTAAAGGGGTTGTCTTATCTCAACGTTTCATAGCATGCATGAATAAAATAATGCTGCTTGGCTCTGTCACTTCCTGGTCAAGCTGTCTGTAATTAGTAGATGAGCTCTGTGTATTCAGACTTCTGCTAATTAGATAAATCTCATGCTGTCAGGACCAGGGAAGCTTCTGATTTGAAGTAAATAGTAGTAATTACTGTCTTTTGTCTGAAAGATCAGATGACGCACAAGCTGATTTCCCGCAGTTCTGTGCTGCTGCAACCAGTGTGAGGACATCACTCCCTGATATCAGATAGAACAAACAGCAGGGGAGAGGAAGTACACAGGTCGGTCACTTGGGAAACCAGAGAGAGCACAGAAGGTGATAAAATCACTTGTAGTTCCTCAAAATAAAAAAAATAAAAAAGAACAAAGCAATATATTTGAAAACATCTTCATTTAGTGTTCCCTATATGTTGAAAGCTAATCTTTGTAGCGAGACACCCCTTTAAGGCAGTGGGAAAATAACGGTGGCCACACAAAACGTTGACACCATGGGCACATTTTAGTTACAAATGAAGACTTGTGTGTGGCTCGGCATGCTGACGTCACACCATTAGGGCATGTTCACACGGCGTTTTTGGACGATTTTCGGAGCATTTCCTCGCCCAAAACGCTTCCAAAACGCCCCCAATTCATTTAATTGATTCCTATGTAAAACCTTGTTGTAGTTCACACATGATGAGGTTTTTACACGCCTCTTTGGAAGCAATGAAAAAGAAGCGTCATGTCAATACTTGAAGCGCGTTTTAGGCGCGGTTTTTGTCCTGGCTATTCATTTTTTATGCGTGAAAACCTCATCGAAAACCTGATCCAGAACCTGATCAAAGCCTCGTCAAGAACTTAATCTGAAGAAGCGTGTTTCAGGCGAGGTTTTGATGTGGTTTGCACAAGGTTTTGGGCGAGGAAATGATCCGAAAACCTTGTCCAAAAATGCAGTGTGAACATGCCCTTAGTCACAGCACATAACGTTGGAATGTCTCAAGTCTTCCTCCATCTGACATAACACAGCAACTCTTTTTTTTACCTTTCACCCGTCGGCACAACAGTGCTCCCTCACTGTGCTCTTGTCTTGCAGTGCCTGCCCCAAAACAACATTTCTGCCCTTACTGCTCACGATCATCCCACCCCCCCCCACCGCCCCCCCCTCGGCCGTCTCCAATGTGATATACTGCAGTGGATCAGCAAAAAGGTTTTGCAGGAGTTACATTTAATAAATATACCTGTTCTGACTTATATACAAATCCAACTTAACCCCTTAAAGGAGTTATCTCCCTACAGAGTTTCACAGAATGCATGAATGAAATACTCTGTCACTTCCTGGTTCAGACTGACTCATTTGCATACAGCTCTGTGCTCAGTGCTTTCAGTTGCTAATTAGATCAGATTAGCTGAGAAGCTTTTCAAACTGCTCTCAGAAGGCTTTATCTGATCCCCTAAACAAAAGCCCTAATTACAGTGCTGTTTATTTTACATAAAAACAAGCTTTTTACTGCTCACAGCATGACACTGCTGTGACCTGTGTGATGACATCACTCACTGTTATCTCATAGAACAAAACACCAGGAGAAGAATTGTTTACAGGTCAGTTACTGAGGGAACTGAAATAGCCAGGGAGGTCATACATTCACTTGTATCTCCTTAGGGAAAACAGAGGAACAAATCAATATATTTGGAAATGTCTTATTTGTTCCCTACAATTTGAATGCTATTCTTTGTCAGCGAGACAACCCTTATAACTCCCAGGCCGTGAAAAGTCAGTTAATGACCAGAACTTTTTTTAGTTTTTGCCCCATGCTTTTCACAGTTGTAACTTTTTTAATTTTTTAAATGACCGCGAGTTGGATGAGATCCTCGTTTTATTCGGGGACAATTGTTACTTTTATGGGGAAATAGGGATTAAGTTCACTTATAAATAATTGCATAATTAAATTTTTTTTTTTTTTTTTTTACACCTTTCATATTTCACACGTAATAACTTGTTAGATTAATTCTACAGGTTATTACGGTCATGTGGATACTTAATATGTGTAGGTTTTTTGTGTGTGCAATTTATGCACAATTATTTTTTATTAAATATTTATTTTATTAATTTTTAAATTTTTTTTTCTTTTACACTTTTTCTGTGTTTTACTTCTTTTTTTTTTTTTTTTTTAAATCCCCTGGAGAACTGTTTTAAATTTTTTTTTTTTTTTTTTTTACACTTTGTAATGTATTAGCATATTTATATATGCTAATACATTCTAATCTGTGTCACTTTGACACAGGCAGTGATCAGGACAGCACACAGTGTGTCCTGGTCACTGGCATCTTACATAGACAGCCCTGGGGCCACTCTAGGTCCCCAGAGCTGACTGTGCAGCCGTTTCCTGGGCTCTGTCGGGTCACCGGGGGTTCCGATCACCCGACAGAGCAGACGAACCCTTTGATCGTGCTGCGGTGACGCACCGCCGCAATCAAAGGGTTAAAGCATCGGGTTGCGGAGGTTTCCTCCGCACCCCGGTGCTCGCAGGACATGCTCTGGGATCGGGGCTGTGTAGTACAGCCCCGATCCAAGCGCAGTTGCGGCGCCGGGCGCCGCAAACCCCGAAGCCCGGCCAAAAAAAGACCCCGTTTTTGCAAAAACCCGCCCCAGTTGCCCCCCAAAAGTCAGTGGGCGGTTTTTTAAAGGAGAAAAAGGGGTTTTGCCCCTCACAAACATTGATTATCTCACCTCAGCCCTTTTTTCATTTTTCATTTTGAATTCAGCGGGTTTTTAACTGGCTTCTACTGGGCCGCAGTAAAAAGGCCGGGTTCTGTAGCTTTAAAAACATTTGCTGACAGCCTTTTCAGGCGAGAAAAAACAGGTCTGATCTTTTGAAACCCAGTGGGGACCCCCTATCGGGAAGATCAAACAGGTCGGGTCGCTATGGGCGACCTGAGGAGCTGATGCACCCCATCAAAGAGGGGATTTTGGGAATAGGTGGGGAACACTGTTAAGGGGCACTTTTTGGGCAAAGTGACTTTTTTTTTTGCAAGATTTTAACAAAAAAAAAGCAGCGACCCTTTGGGAGTGAAAACCAAACCCCCTTGGAAAACCCTCGCAGTCCCTTTTCCCTTTCCCAAAACCCCGGGGACCCCCTGTACCCACTTTTTATATATTACCCGCTGGTTTATACGTGCTTTAATAAAACAAAAAATTAAAAAAAAACTTTACTAAAATCACACTTTTAAAAAATAAAAAGGGAAGAATCCGCACCTTGAAAAAAGAAAAAAAAACTAAAGCCAAAAAATAAATTTTATGCCCCACGGCCGGCATCGCCAGTCAGCCCGGGTGTTTGTCACCCTGGCTTCACTAGTCATTCACATCATATAATCTACACAATCGCCCTACAAACTAAACCCAAAACACTGGATCCTAAATACCCGAGCCCAATCAACAGCGAAAAATAGAAGGGCCCCTCCCCCATAATGCGTGTCATATGCCCCAGCATTTTTCCCAAAAACACCAGTGACCCGTCAGGATAAATAATCCCCAGCTCCTACCCCTCAGACAGAAAACCCAAAGACCCAAAAAAAACTGAAAATTTATTTTAAGGAAAAAAAAAAAAAAAAAAGCCTTTCATATATTGATTTTTGATCTAAATTTTGCAAAACCCAAAAACCCCCCTTTAAAAGGGGGTTTTGGTCCCCCCAAAAAGGGGAAAAAAAATGAAAATTTAAAAATTTCTCCGGAAAATCGGGTCCCCTTCATTTCTGGGTTCTTACCTCATGTAATAGTTTTTTTTAATTTATCATTTATTATAAACGTTTTCCAATTCCTTTTATTCATTTTTCTATGAAAGATGAGGAGAAAAAGTTTAAAAAGATTGGGTTTATTTAAAAAAGATACAAAAAATTTAAAAAGGGGGTTGCCCTCACCACATTGATTTATCTCACCTCAGCCCCGGGTCGTCTTGGTTTCTTTTTTAAAATTCAGGGGTGTTTACGGCTTCTACTGGGGCTGCGTAAAAGCCGGTCTGTAGCTAAGCAACCAGTGTGTGGGGCCTGCCCAAGACGATTAAACAGGTCGGTAGCTTTAGCAACCAGGGGCGGGCAGCCTTCATGAGCGATTAAAAGGGCCCTGTAGCTATACCCCCCCCAAAGTGGGGGCCCTAACAGGGGAGATCAAAACTTTTTTTGTAGCTAAAACCCAACCAGTGTTTTCCACCCCAATCGGGAGAGTCAAAAAGTCTTTTGCTTTTGAAAACCAGTGTGGCCCTAAAAGGAAAAGTTTCAAAAACGGGTTTTTGTACCCTATGGGCAACCGGGTGCGAAAAGCCTTTTGGAAAAGATCAAAACAAGCCCTGTAGCTATGGGAAAACCAACTGGCGGGCCTATCAGGAAGATCAAAGAGGTCTGTAGCTTTATAACGCCCTGAGGGCTTTCCTTAGTCATGAGAAGGTTAGTAGAATTAAAATTTTTTAGTGTTGAAAAAAGACGGTTCGGGGGGGGGGGGGGGGGACATATTAATTTAAATAAAAAAATATACAAAGGGGCCCCTACAAAAAGTTTGGGGAAAAAAATTTTTTTATGTAAACCCCCCTCAAAAGCCCAAAGGAACTTCCCTTGGGACTGGAAAAAAAGGATTCAATTCCAGATGGGGAAAATCGTTCTTCATTTTAAGGGGTCGTTCCCCGGTGATTTGAGCAGTGATTTTCAGCCTTTCCCCCTTGCCCCGTATTTGCGCTGCAGCGGTTTAAAATCCGCTTTTAAATTTCCCGGTGATCCATAGTTCCCCATAGGGGAAACTAGGGTTTCCCCGTCTCCTCCCCCTGCCCGCCGGGGGGGGGAGAAAGTAAATAAAATTTTTTCGGGGGTTGTACGTGCCCGTGAATGTTTACTGTTAGGGGGGTGAAACCGTGCCCGAATTTAAAGTGGGGAAAACAGCCGTGTGCCCGAGGCCTTGAACTGTAAAATCTTGGAATGGGCACCCTTGGGGAGCTGGTACAGCAGGAACTGTAGAGAGTTTCAAAAAGGGTTGTTTCCCTCCCTGGAAAAAAGAATTTTAAATGCGTATGTAGCCATGTAAAAAATTTTGGATCCTGGCTGGTGGGGGCTCCCCGGGGGCAGAGATGGGGTTTTTCCCTGGAGCAAATTTTGGGCCTTGCCTTGTGGGGGTTTTAGGGCAATTTACCAGTGGGGAGGCTTTTTAATTTCCCTTGTTCCCCCCCTTCACCCCCATTTTTCCCCCCCCCTTTGGGTTTGAATTTGATGGACACGTGTTTTTTCAACCGTAATAAATATGTAAGTATGACAGGTTTACAGAGGTTTTAAAAACCCAAAAAACCATAAAAAACCCTTCCCGTGGGGAAACCCCTTCTCCGAAAATTTCCCCGCCCCCTTTATGGTTGTCTTTCAATCATCTTCCATTTTCACAAATCCATTACCTGTTGTAATATCCTTAAACCCCGAGATGAGTTGGGGTGCTTGAAATGTTCCTGAAGACCTCATTGGGCCCCTGAGGTTTTTGTACCCCCAGTGACAGTCCGGGGCCCCTAGTCTTTTACCATTTTTGCAGTAGGGCATGGGGTTCAGAGTCAAGCCTTCAAAAGGGGATCTGTCCTTAAATCTGCTCAAATTTAGTTTGTGGACACATACGGGGATTTATTTCTAATGAGTATCACTTGGCGAGGAGATATTTATAATCAACAGCTTCCGATTTAAAGTAAAAACGGGAGACTTCTTGGCCCCTTAGACAGAACAAAGAAGTTTTTTGAGCCTCGCGAATTGGTGTCACTAAAGGGGGTTGTCTCATACATTGATTCATCTCACCCAGCCCTTTTTTCTTGGTTTCACTTTGAATTCGGGGGGCGTGTTTACTGGCTTCTATAGGTGAGTAGAAGCCAGGTCTGTAGCTATGCAACCAGTGCTGGGGGGCCTATCGGGAGAGATAAAAACAGGTCTTAGCTAGGGCGCCCTGAGGATGATGCACCCCATACAAGGGGGGTATCTAGGAATAGGTAGGACCCGTTAATGGAAATTATTGCAAGGACTTTTTTTTGAAAGATCTTAAACATAAAAAGCAGCAATCCTTGTAGTGAGACAACCCCTTTAATATCCATGTTGAATCCAACACCGCAACACACAATAAACGCTCGCGTTGTATTCACTTCCAATGCAGGTACAAGAACCCAGAAGCGAAGAAGAAGAAATTGCCAGGGAGCCCCGAAGGTGCAGCGGCGGGGGATAGCTGGGGAAGGGTATGTTAAAAGGATTTTTCACCCAAAAATGATTGGAAAGGTGCGGGGAAGTTCCAAAGATGCAGCAAAGAGCGCTGCGGTTTGGATGGGTTTTGGTGGCAGAAAAGCCCCCTTTTAAATTTTTTAAAAAGGGGGCCCGCTGCTTAAAACGGGGAAAAAAAATTTACATGTCAGTTCTTTGAACGGATCCAAAAGACGCATGTAAGCGCTCACGCATCAATGCGACTTTTACATTGAAACTAATGTAAATCACACTGCATTAGATATGGGTTTGGGTCCGAAACACCGATCCAAAACCGCATCTAAAAAAAAAAAAAAAACAGTGTGAACATACCCTAAATTACATACCACAAAATTGGTGTGGCCTTGTGGGAAAGGGGCACATTGTGGCTACCATGGAACATGCTGCCACAGAAATGCATCAAAATTCTGTCGTAGAATATCTAAAAAATTAAAAACTGGTCTAAAAAGTTAGCCACCTCTAGAGCTGCACCAATTTATCAATCAGCACAATCCACTGTGATAAATCTGGCAGATTATTAGATTAAGTCTGACTTTCAGACAGCAGAAGTAAAAGAGAACTTTGGTGTCTTGAAACTACTTTGTGGTTCTGAGGCCATTGTACCCCGATGGGTTCACTGTAATGGGAAGTTCTGCTTGCAGACCTTGATGCAGAAAGCGCGTGGATTTTGGTGTGGATTCATGTGCCTTTCACACCAAAATACACTGCGTAAATCGTCCCTTACGGATCTAAAAGTGCCAAAATCGTGCCAAGGACCGGAGTGCCTGGTGTGCACCAAATGTATTGCAGCGACACCTTTTCAGTTGTCTAGATAATTGGGGGGAGGCCAAGAAGTTGAAACATCTGATACATTTTTCGCTATCTTTTGGCGCAAAATGTAAAGTATGGTGGCTGAGAAGTGACGTAAAACCGTAGCGTCTAAAGAGTAGCTGCAATTTGGTAAATTTCGATCAATATGACGCAGACAGAGACACCGTTAGTAAATCTCCCCCCAACGTTCAATCCACTGACAGCAATTTTCGGCGGGTTTAAAGGGGTTTTGCAATGGTCTAATGTTGCCGTGGGATCCTCCAAAATGGGTATTTAATCACTTTTCTAAATATATGTCATTAAAAAAAGTGAAGCCTGTGAGAGCTACAGCCTTCCTTACATGCCCTTAGTTTCCTGACAGTTTACATTAGATAGGACCAGGAGCTGATCTGGCCGCGCTTGCGTGTTTGCACTTCTTATCTGATGGCAAAGAACATGAACAAGCTTTGAAGGAACTGGGGAGAAAAGATCCTGTGTCTGCTGTATAGAGAATCCACTGGTTGTAATGTAATTATCTGAGTAAACATGCAGACGCTCCCTGCTCAGCCCTCCTCTCCCCCCTGCATCAGTTTGTGAACAAATGAAAGAAGCTGCCTGCTTGGAACTTGTCTTCTCTCCTGAGCAGATAAGAGGGAGAAACAAAACCTGTAGAGCTTGTGCACAATACAGTTATCCCTCATGGATTAGCCAAACATGTTTGCTCAACTACAGAGACTGAGTATCAGGAGCGTGCGGGGAGGTGGAGCGATGACATCACAGAGGTACTTGCTTTTTTTTAAACACAGAAACACAACGCCCCTTTTTTCAAGCCTCAAGAGGGGAGTATCAGCCTGTAAAGCGAGGAACTTACTTCTTGGCAAAACCCCTTTAATATACATTGATGCTACCTTCTCTCTCCTCCTCTAGGCGCTGTGCTCTTCTCTGGGCCTGCATGTTACGGCTCACCCTCCTCCTCGGCATTCCCTCTGCACGGGGCTCTGGCCGAGGTCGTGGTCGCACTGCTGCAGCCGTCGCCGCATGTTGCTGGTGCTCATTGTCGGCTGCAAGAGAAAAAAAAAAAAAAGCAAAAAACATAAAAATGGCTAAATAATACAAGAGCCGCTAGACTTCAAATGCAGCTACACACCACGACACAAATGCCCCAAAACCACCGCAAAATGTCACAAACTCGGCATCAATACATTGCTAACCCGTACCCACACGAAACACAAAAAAATTGCCTTGTCTTTAGCAAGAAGAGCTCAGCTTTCATTTTTTTAACCTGTGTCAGTCATTTTCGTTTTTTTTTTTCCCTCCCACATTCCAGGGACCATAACCTTTTCTGTCAACCTAGTCATGTTGGGGCTTGTTTTTTGCAGGACGGGTTGTATTTTTTTAATGGTATAATGTCATGCACTGTATAATATATTAGGAAGCCAAATAAAAAATGTTTGTGGAGTGGAAATGGAAAAAAAATTTTTTACTTTTTTTTTATTTTTTTGGGGTGGGTGGGGTTGTCTTCATGGAGTTCATTGAGTGAAATAAGTGAATAAATATTTTGTGGGTCACTAGGATTTCAGAGTTGTATATTTTTAAAAATAAGGTCTCTTAAAAAAATAAATACATTTTTCCGCTTCGCCACTTTCTGAGATCAAAACCTTTTTTTTTTTTTTCTCCTCCGGTGGAGTGGCTAGTATCTCACAGGACGAGACCCAGTTTTAATTGATACCAACTGGTAGGGTACGAGACCTTTATCTCCTGACCAAAGCAAATTTTTTAGTAGTTTACATGTTTATGGATCAATTTCAATCTGCAGGATAAATCATTGTAGTAAAAAAACCTTTTAAGGCCGCGTCCCCACTGCACAGTACAAATACCGGTTGGTTTATCCGACCGGCATTTGTCCTGTTTTCGGGCTGTGCACATGGCCGCTGGGGGACGACTTTTCTCCACGATTAGCGGAGAAAAGCCCTCCCCTACACAG